>PVHX01002434.1:0-168539 GCA_004024805.1 Geosciurus inauris | reverse complement strand
GGTTCAGTTTGGGTAGGTCATATGTGTCTAGGAATTTGTCAGTGTCTTCAGGGTTTTCTATTTTACTGGAATATAAGTTTTCAAAATAGTTTCTGATTATCCTCTGTATTTCAGCAGGGTCTGTCGTGATGTTTCCTTTTTCATCACAAATTTTGGTAATTTGGGTTTTCTCTCTCCTTCTTTTTGTTAGGGTGGCTAAAGGTTTGTCAATTTTATTTATTTTTTCGAAGAACCAGCTTTTTGTTTTAACATTCACTTTCTACTAGATTGAGACACCTGTATTATCAGTTAAGCTCTTCTCATGCAAGGTCTGGTTCTGATCTTGCATTTCTGTTCCACTGATGAGTCTGTCTGGCCCTATGTCAACAATTTAGTCTTCACATGAATATAGTTAATTTCATAATATTCCACAATATCTTGTGAGGAAAACATCTCACATCACTCTTCTCTGTCAGAATTGTGTGAAGTATTCTATCATATTTATTATCTCAGGTAAACTCTACAAATGGAAATTTTGTCCCATTTCCTCCATGTGGTGGATGCTGTGGCAAGCCCCCCAGATCCTCCTCTGGGAATGAAGACTTATCCCCTTAGGTGCTGGGAAAGCCAAGAGAAGATGGCCGTCAGCAGTAAATTCTGAACTGAAGAAAATCACCTCACCTTGACCATGCCTTCTTCCAGAGGTTGCCTACATCTGGCGACTGGAGGAGCTGTTGCATCCAACCCGTACCTCTCTCCAAGAAGTGCAGACTGTTCCCCAGACAACTCTGCAGAAGCAGCAAAGTTTATTGAACAAAAGAAAAAAAAGAAAGCTCTCCTTTCCTGCAGAACGTGACCCTGCAATGAGGATTTCAGAGGTTATTATAGGGTGGGCTAGCTACATGCCTCAGGAAAACAGGATTTGGCAAATATTCAGTCTATAGTTATTTACAGTTCAACCATGACAGCACCTTCTATGTCCCCTTTCAGTTCCTGGAACTTTAGGTAACTGGCCAGGGGTTCTGGCAGCCTGTGATTTGGCTCCATCCATGAGAAGCAAGCATAGCAAAGCATTAATCACAGAAGCACAAAAAGCAGGTTAGCAGATACATGCAGGCCTGAGCCAGAGTGACTCCATTTTGAGTTTGGATTTTAAAGAGCACTATTAAGGCCAGTCCCAAGCCATAGAACTTTCAAGATTGGAGCTAGTGTCAGTGCTCCCGGGGGCCAGGAGAAATCCTCTTTAGGACTGCTTTGCAGATACCCCTTCCCCCTCATTCCAACCCTGCTCCTCTCACCCTCAGTTCACAAGCATTGCCAAATAAACACCCACCAGGCACCTCCAGGCTCTGAAGCTTCTCAGAAAGCCCAACATGCAACTTTCCCCTCTAAAAAGGAAAATCACTGGCATATGGATGAGAATTGCATTTCATCTAATAATTTGTCAAGAATTACATTTGTTTACAATATTGTCTTCTTGTATATTTGTTTTCATTTTTCTTACATTCTTAAAAATAAGAACTTAAAAATAAACTTTGAAGTTTATTTTTAAATCTAAGTTTATTTTTAAACATAAGTTTTTTCACATAGGCCCTGAAATTTCTCTTTGTGGTTTGTTCCTAGATATTTTGTATCTGCCATGGACATTATTAGTGATATCTGCTATTTTTCTTCCTTGTGGTGAAACAAATGAATTTAGAATCCCTGACTCTCTTTTAGAAGAAATTGCATTTATTTTGTGCAGCTCCAAGGGCTAGAACTGGACAAGAGAAACAGACTGTACAATGACATGTTTTAGGTTCACTAAGTGCACATTTTAAGAGCAAGGGTGGTCCACTTACTTCATCTTCAAGAAAGATAAAAGGACTACCTTTAAGGATTGGGAGTCCTCTGACCCTGGAAGCACACAGGAGGAACTGAATAATACTTTCAAGGATGAGATAGACTGGAATCACATGCAGATGTGTACTAGATGATCTTCAAGTTTCAAGCTTCAGCAACCAGGCTGCTTAGTGAAGGCTGGGTCTGTGTGCCACACTTTCTCCCTATTCCATTGGAAAGATCCTTGCAAACCACCCTTCCTATTCTTCTGGTTTTGCATCACACTTTTATCTGAGTCACTGCTAAGCCAAAAAAATAAAAAGGAAAAAAATCATTCCAAAAAGTTCTTTTCAAAGAAACAAATCTTAAGCAGGAGAGTAGGATTCATCCAAGCTATCAATGTGACTACTTGAAATGTGAATTAAGCTTCATCACTAGCTATGAGGATCTGGAATGAACCCCCAAAACAAGAGCAAAATAAATATACCTTCAGAAAACAAACTGTGGGATCCACCTATAATTCAGTGCAGGATTTGGCAAATGGCATTCCAAAGGCCCAATCCAAGCCATAATTTATGTTTTCTAATAAAGTTTTATTGGAGCATAGCTATACTCATTCATTTGTGTATAATCTATAGCTGAGCTTGTGTTATAGGTAGAGTAGGATAGTTGTGAAAGAAACTGTATAACTTGCAAAGCCTAAATTACTTACTATCTGGCTGTTTACCAAAAGAAGTTTGCCCACTCCTGGCTCAGAAGCAAAGTAACCAGAGTAACCTAGTGTTTGGAGCTAGACTAAGCTTTGCATGCTGATTTCATTATTTACTTGTCACATGACATTAAATAATAGTTATATCATTACCAAAACCCAATTTCTTCCTCTACTATGTGGTTGAACTGATGATAACCACTGTGATTTTGGTTGCTTAAATTGGATAGTGTTTGGCAAATAATATAAGCAATAGCATTATGTTTAAAATGGGTTTCTAATAGATAGTACATGGTGGTTGTTGCTATGGTTTTAAAATCTGACAATATCTATCTTTTAATTGGTTTTCCTGGACCTTGAAAACACTAATTCACTTTTAATGGGTATTTAGGTTTTGTGTTATTGTTGTTGTTGTTGTTGATAAATCTGACAATCCTATTCTGTCAGATTTATCAACAACAACTGATATTTGCCTAACACCAGAGCTTGAAATTGTGAAAACAAAAGATACAGAAGTGAAAGGAAAAATGGGCAAATCTACAATTGTACTTGGAAACTTCACAGTCCTCTCCATAATTTATAGAACAAGTATGCAAAGAACAGCAAGAATATAGAACTGAACAACACTATCAACCAATTAGATATAATTGATATCTATAGAATTCCCCACCTAACAACAGCAAAATTCTCACTGTTTTTAAATGCACATGAAATATTCACCAAGATAGATCATACCTGCAGTCAGAAAACTAGCCTCCACAAATTTAAAGGAATTAAAACCATAAAGAGTATGCTTTCTTCTACTAACAGAATTAAAATAAAAATAGGTAACAAGGAAAATTAGGAAGTCTCCAAATGCTCGGATACTAAACAATATACTTCTAATTAATCCATGGGATAAAGAGAAAGTCTTAGGGAAAATTAGAAAATACTTGGAACTACACAAAAATAAAGCCCAGCCCTGTGCAAAGAGGAAGTGGAGCAGACGGACCCCAGCCTCACACATGGAGGAGACTGACTGCGCTGCATCACCCCATCCACCAATGCATAGCTCTCTGGCCCACTTCCATCTAGAGACAACAGCCAGGACCAGAAAGACTATCAGCAAGATCCTTGCAGGCCTGGTTACATCAGAGGCAAGGTATTAGTAGCCTGCAGGGACACTACAAAATGATAGGGTAGAATCTGTAAAACCTCATATCTGCACTGCTAGAGAGGAAGACACATGAACAACATGAAAAAACAAGGAGAAAAAGTGCCCCAAACTAACGAAGATACTACAATAATAGAATCCATTGACAGTACAGTTGATGAAATGTCAAAGGAGTTCAGAATGTGCATAATTAAAATAATCTGCAAAGCACAGAACAATATAAGAGAGCAATTACAGACAACAATTGATCACTCCAACAAAGAGCTTATGTCTTATCTCTTATAGAACAAATACAGGTAACAAAAGTTTGCTTCAAGAGATAGAGACTCTGGAACAAAAAAGTCTTTGAAATGAAGGAAACAATAAACCAAATAAAAAATGCAATGGAAAGCATCATCAACAGACTAGATCACCTGGAAAACAGAACCTCAGACAATGAAGACAAAATATATCATCTTGAAAATACAGTTGACAACACAATGAAGATGGTAAGAAACCATGAACAGAAAGTTCAAGAATTATAGGATGACATGAAAAGACAAAATATAAGAACTATTGGGATAGAGGAAGGCACAGAGATACAAACCAAAGGAATGCACAATCTCTTAAATGAAATATCAGAAAATTTCCCAAACATGAATAATGAATTGTAAAATCAAATACAAGAGGCTTACAAAACACCAAATGTACAAAACTACAACAGAACCACATCAAGTCATATTATAATGAAAATGACTAGCATACAAAATAAGGATAGAATTGTAAAAGCTGAAAGAGACATTTCAGACTACGTACAGGGGGAAACCAATTCAGATCTCAGCAGACTTCTCAACTAGACCCTCAAAGCTAGGAGGTCCTGAAACAACATATACAAAGCTCAGAAAGATAATGGATGCCAACCAAGAATCTTATATCCAAGAAATTAAGCTTCAGAGTTAATCATGAAATAAAAACTTTCTATGATAAACAAAAGTTAAAAGAATGTACAATGAGAAAGCCTGCATACAGAACATTCTCCGCAAAATATTCTGAGGAGGAAATGATAACCAGCAATGAAAATCTGCAAAGGGAGGAACTACAATGAAGGAAAAGCCAATCAAAGGAGAAACCAAGTCAAGTTAAAAAACAAAAATAAACCAAAATGACCAGGAATACAAACCATATTTCAATAATAACCGTGAATGTTAGTGGCCAAAACTCATCGATTAAAAGACATAGACTAGAAGATTGGATTTTTTTTAAAAAAAGACTCAACAATTTGCTGTCTTCAAGAGACTTATAGGAAAAGACATCCACAAACTAAAGGTACAAGGATGGGAAAAAACATATCATTCACATGGACCATGTAAACAAGCAGGGGGTTTCTATCCTCATATCAAAGTGGACATCAAACCAAAGTTAGAAGGGATAAAGAAGGACATTTCATTCTTCTTAATGGAATCATACATCAACAAGATATAACAATTAATAAATATCTATGCCCCAAACAATAGAGCATCTTTGTTTATCAAACAAACCCTTCTCAACTACAAGAATCAAATAGATCACAACATAATAATACTGGGTAACTTTAACACACCTCTTTCACTACTGGACAGATCTTCCAAACAAAAACTAAACAAAGAAATTATAGAAGTCAATAATGCAATCAGTAATTTAGACTTAACAGACATATACAGAACATTTCATCCCTCAACAAGTACATACACTTTTTTCTCAGCAGCACATAGATCCTTCTCTAAAATAGACCATATGTTATGACTCAAAGCAGATCTTAGCAAATATTAAAAATTACAGATACTACTTTGCATTCTTTAAGACCATAATGGAATGAAATTATAAATTGATGATAAAATAAAAAATAGAACCTACTCCAACACCTGGAAACTAAACAATATGCAATGGAATAATGCATGGATAACAGAAGACATCAGGGAGGAGATAAAAAAAAAAATCTTAGAGGTAAATGAGAACTCCAATAAAACATATCAAAATCTCTGGGACACTATGAAGGCTGTATTAAGAAGAAAGTTCATTGCATTGAGCTCATTCATTAAAGGAATAAAAAGTCAACAAATAAATGACTTCATATTGTATCTCAAAGCCCTAGAAAAAGAACAAATTGACACCAAAAGTAGTAGAAGACAGGAAATAATTAAAATCAGGGCTGAAATGAATGAAATTGAAATGAAAGAAACAATTCAAAAAAATTGACAAAACAAACAAGCTTGCTCTTTAAAAAAAATAAATTAAATTGATAAACCCTTAGTCACCCTAATGAAGAGAAGGAGAGAACTCAAATTACTAAAATTCATATTTCAAGGGAAATATCATGACACACATTATTGAAAAGAAGACAATTAGAAACTATTTTGAAAATTTATACTCCAGTAAAATAGAAAATACCAAAGATACCAATAAATTTCTAGAGGCATATGATCTACCCAAACTGAATCAGGAGGACAAACACAATTTAGATACCTCAATTTTAATCAAGGAAATAGAAGACGCCATCAAAAGCTTACCAATCAAGAAAAGCCAGGACCAGATTCTCAGCTGAGTTCTCTAAGACCTTCAAAGAAGAATTAATACCAATATTCCTCAAATTATTCCATGATATAGAAAAGGAGGGAACCCTACCAACTCATTCTATGAGGCTAGTATCACTCTGATTATAAAACCAGACAAAGACACATCAAGGAAAGAAAACTTCAGACCAATATCCCTGATGAACATAGACACAAAAATTCTCAACAAAACTTTGGCAAATCACATACCAAAAACATATTAAAAAGATAGAGCACCACGATCAAGTGGGGTTCATCCCAGGTATGCCAGGTTGGTTCAACATAGGGAAATCAATAAACATAATTCATCACATCAATAGGCTTAAAGACAAGAATCGTATGATTATCTCTATAGAGGCTGAGAAAACATTTGAAAAAATACAGCACTTCTTCATGTTCAAACACTAGAGAAACTAGGAATAGTAGGAAATAGCTCAACATTGTAAAAGCTATCTATGCTAAGTCCAAGGCCAACATCATTCTAAATGGAGAAAAATTGAAAGTATTCCCTCCAAAAACTGGAACAAGACATGAATGTCCTCTTTTACCACTTGTATTCAACATAGTCCTTAAGACTCTAGCTACAGCAATCAGACAGAAGAAAGAAATTAAAGGGATACGCATAGGTAAAGAAGAACTCAAATTATCACTATTTGCTGATGATATCATTCTATATTTAGAAGATCAAAATTTCCACCAGTAAACTTCTAGAACTATAAATGAATTCAGCAAAGTAGCAGATTATAAAATCAATACTAAGCCAGGCATGGTGGCGCATGCCTGTAATCCCAGCACTTTGGGAGGCTGAGACAGGAGAATTGTGAGTTCAAACCCAGCCTCAGCAACGGCAAGGAGCTAAGCAACTCAGTGAGACCCCATTTCTACATAAAATACAAAAAATAGGGCTGGGGATGTGGCTTAGTGGTCTAGTACCCTTGAGTTCAATCCCCAGTACAAAAAAAAAAAATCAATACTAATTAATTGAAAGCATTTCTATACATAAGCGATGAACCCACTGCAAGAGAAATTAGAAAAACCACTCCATTTGCAATAGGCTCAAAAAAAAAAAAAAAAAAGAAAAAAAAATACCTGGGAATCAATCTAAGAAAAGAGGTGAAAGACCTCTACAATGAAAACTACAGAACACTAAAGAAATTGAAGAATACCTCAGAAGATGGAAAGATCTCCCATGCTCTTGGATAGGTAGAATTAATATAGTCAAAATGGTCATACTACCAAAACTGTTATACAAATTTAATGCAATTCCTATAAAA
Organism: Geosciurus inauris; assembly: GCA_004024805.1. NCBI lineage: Eukaryota > Metazoa > Chordata > Mammalia > Rodentia > Sciuridae > Geosciurus > Geosciurus inauris. The sequence goes on along the minus strand of PVHX01002434.1, from coordinate 161,036 downwards.
ATCCCAATGACATTCTTCATAGAACTAGAAAAAGGAATCATGAAATTTATTTGGAAAAATAAGAGACCCAAGAATAGCCAAGGCAGTTCTTAGCAAGAAGAGTGAAGCAGGAGGCATCACAATACCAGATGTTAAACTATATTACAGAGCAATAGTAACAAAAATGGCATGGTATTGTTACCAAAATAGACATGTAACACCAATGGTACAAAATAGAAGACACAGAGACAAACCCACATAAATGTGGTTTATCTCATACTAGACAAAGGCTCCAAAAACATACATTGGATAAAAGATAGCCTATTCAACAAATGGTGCTGGGAAAACTGGAAATCCATATGTAGCAGCATAAAATTGAACCTCTATCTCTCACCCTGCACAAAAATCAACTCAAAGTGGATCAAAGACATAAACACTAGAACAGAGAACCTGTGTCTAATAGAAGAAAAAGTAGGCCCAAATCTTTATCATGTTGGCCTAGGCCCTGACTTCCTAAAACACAAAAAGTAAAATCAAGAATCAATAAATGGGATGGATTCAAACTAAAAAGCTTCTTCTCAACAAAGGAAATAATCAATAATGTGATGAGAGAGCCTACAGAACAGGAAAAAATCTTTACCACATACACCTCAAACAGAGCACTAATCTCCAGGGTATATAAAGAACTCAAAAAACTTAACACCAGAAAAACAAATGACCCAGTCAATAGATGGACTAAGGAACTGAACAGACACTTTACAAAAGAAAAAATATAACTGATCAACAAACATGAAAAAATGTTCAACATCTCTAGCAATTAGGGAAATGCAAATCAAAACTAAGATTTCATCTCATGCTAGTCAGATTATCAAGAACACAAACAATAATAAGTGCTAGCAAGGATGTGGGGGAAAAGGTACACTCATACATTGTTGGTGGGACTGCAAATTGGTGCAACCACTATGGAAAGCAGTATGGAGATACCTCAGAAAACTTAGAATGGAACTATCATTTGACCCAGCTATCCCACTCTTTGGTCTATACCCAAAGGACCTAAAAAACATACTACAGTGATGCAGCCACTTCAATGTTTATAGTAGCTCAATTCATAAACTATGGAACTAAACTATGGAACCAAGCTGAATACCTTTCAACAGATGAATGGATTAAGAAAATGTGGTATATATACACAATGGAATATTATTCAGCCTTAAAGAAGAATAAAATCATATCATTTGCAGGTAAATGGATGGAACTAAAGAATATCATGCTAAGTGAAATGAGCCAATTTCAAAAAACCAAAAGCTGAATGTTTTCTGTGATAAATAGATGCTAATCCATAGTAGGGTAGCAGGATAAGAACTTTGGTTCTTATCCAAACCTCCCTCTTATGAGGGGAGGGTTGGGCTTGTGGGGATGGGAAGGATGGTAGAAAGAGACAGATATTATTACCCTATATACATGTATGATTACACTACTGGAGTAACTCTGAACCATGTACAGCCGGAAGAATGAGAAGTTGTAGTCCATTTGTATACTATATGTCAAAATGCATCCTACTATTAATTAATTAATTAATTTAAAAAAGAAAATAAAAATACCACATATCAAAATGTGTGGGATACAGCTAATGCAGTGTTTAGAGAGACATTTATAACACTGTTTATATTAGAAAAGGAAAAGGGTTTCAAATCAATGATCTTAGATTGCCCCTTTAAAAAGTAAAGCATAAGAAGAACAATATAAATTCAAGACAAGTAGGAAGAAGGAAATAATAAAGAAGAAAAATAAATAAACCTGAAAAGAGAAATATCAATGAAACCAACCAAATAAATGGAATTGATAAATCCCTGGACAGACAAAGAAAGAAGAAAGGACATACTAACTAATAATATCAAGAAGACAAGAGGGAATATCTAATCATATCTCCTTAGTCATTAAAAGGATAATAAGAACATATGACAAACACTTGTATGTATATAAATTAAGCTATTTAAATAAACCAATTCCTTGAATGATACCAACTACCCAAATTCACCTATGATGAAATGATAACCCAAAACATTCTACAACTACTCAATTAATGTTTAAAATCTTTAGAAAAAGATCCAGACATTGTCAGTAGAGCTCTACCAAACACTTAGGAGAGAAATCATGCAGATTCTACATAATCTCTAACAGAAAGATAGAGAAATACTTCCCAAGTCATTTTATCAGGTCAGCCAAAAAAAACAAAAAAACAAAAAACCGAATCAGATACCAAATTCTAAAAACAGTGCAAGAAAACTGGAGTTCAATCTCCCTCATATATACAGATACAAAAATTCTCAACAAAACTTTATCAAATCAAATGCAGTAATATTATGACAATAGTAATCATCATATACCACGATCAAATTGGATTTATTGTGGGGTTAATAAAGGTTAGTTTCATATCATAAAATCAGTAAAATCAATCAGTGTAATCCACCATATTAACAAAGAAATAAAACCACAGTATTGTATCAATTGATATAGAAAAGTTTTGCCCAAAATTCTATATATATTAATGATAAAAATTCTTAGGAAACTAGGAATAGAATGATGTATCAAAAAACTACAGCTAAAATTGTATTGAATTGAGAAAAACTGAATGCTTGCCCCTTGTGTTAGAGTTCTTCCAAGAAACAAACCAGTAAGAGATTTTATATATCTCCAGTATGTCTCCATACTAGAGACCCAGGAAAGCCAATGGTATAGTTCAAAGACCTGAGAGCCAGAGAGTCAGTAGTGTACATTCCAGTTCAAGTATGAAGATCTGAGAACTGAGAGCAATAAGGGTGGAAAATTGCTGTGACAGCTCAAGCAGTTGGACAGAGGGAGAGCATATTCAACCTTCCCTGGCCTTTTTATTCTATTCAGGCCCCCAATAGATTGCCTAATGTCCACCTCCACTGTGGAGAGCCACCCATTCAAATGTTAATCTCTTCCAGAAACACTCTCACAGACCCATTCAGAAATAATTTTTAATCAGTATCTGGGCATCCCATGGCCCAGTGAAGGTGATACATAAAATTAACTACCACATGTCATTGGGAAAAAAGCGAAGATGTCTATTTTTACCACCCCCATCCAACATTGTTCTAGTCAATACAATAAGACAAGAAAATAAATAAAAGTCATGCAAACAGAAAAGGAAGAAATATACTGTCTCTATTCACAGATAATCAGATTGCTATATAGAAAGTAAAAAAAAAAAACCCTAGGAAATGAATAGAGCAAATCCTTAATATACAAGGTCACACAAAAGAAATCAATTTTATTTCTTTATATAAGTGATGAGCAATTATTGGGAATTAGAATTCATTTAAATACCTGAAATTTTAAAAAATTCCTTCTAAAAATGAAATACTTTCATGTTCAAATATAATAAAATGCATAAGCTGAAAACTACAAAATATTGATGAACAAAATTAAAGAATGAAAAGACACGGCATGTAGATTAGAAGATTCAAATTGCTCTATAGATTTAATACAACTGCAATGAAATCCCAGAAGTATTTTTGTTATAAATGTGCTGATTCTAAAATTTACATAATAGGCAAAGGAAATAAAACAACCAAAATAATTCTAAAGGAAAAAAAAAGAATAAATTTGAATACACACACTACCCAGCTATAAGCTTCACTATAAAATCTATAGTCACCAGGATCAAGTAATAAAAGTGGGAAGATGGACACCAGATAAAATGAACAGAATAGAGTATCCAAAAATGTAGCTAGCAGATTTTAGGGAAAGGCACAAAAGTAATTCAATAATGGAAGGTTAGTCTTTGCAGTGACTGCTGTTAAAACAACGGACATCTATACCCCACCCCACCCCCTGAACCACATGCAAAAAAAAAACTATCACTCACACCTTATACAAAAATAATTCAAAATAGCTCATATAAATTTAAAATTATACAGAATTTAGCAGAAAATATAGAAAAAACCTGTAGGCAAAAAGTTCATGGATATAACTCTAAACATATGATCCATTTTTTAAAAAAATAGATAAATTTGACTTCATCAAAACAATGAAAAGACAAGCTACAGACTAGAGAAAATATCTTTAAATATACAGCCAACAAAGTGCTTGTGTTCAGAATATATAAAGAACTCTCAAAACTTAACAGTAAGATATAAACAAAAATTTTAAATGGACAGAAAAGCTGAACAGATGCTTCAACAAAGGAAATTGTTGGATAACAAATAAGCACATGAAAATATGTTCACTATCATTAAGGAAATGCAAATTAAAGTCATATGAAATTCTATTACACATCTACTAAAATGATTTTTAAAAAACTGACAATGCCAAGTGCTGGAACAGAGTCATGGAAAGAGGAACTCTGATGTATTACTTGTGGGGATATAAAATGATATACCTGGAAAACAACTTGCAGTCTCAAAAAGTTGAACACATTTATTGCATGACCTGGATACACCACTCCAATGTATATAGCTTAAAGAAATGAAAACTTATGTTTATACAAAAATATGTTACATGAATATTAGTAACAGCTACATTCTGGAATCAACCCAATGCTTTCCGTGGGTGAATGGATAAACAAACTTGGTGTATCCATCCTGTTGGATGCTACTCAGCAGTAAAAAGACATGACTAGTGAAACACACAATGGATAAATCACAAAGTCTTCTGTATTGTTCCATTTATATGACATCCAGGAAAAGGAAAACTGTAGGAATGGATAAGAGATTGGTGGTTGTCAGATTCTAGAAGTGAGGGAATAGATAGCATGAGTACAAAAACAGCATGAGGGAATTCTATGGAATGAAGAAAGCATTGTGTATACTGATTGTGATGGTAGTTACATGGATCGATAGATTTACTGTGTTTAAACTTAAAAACATTAAAAACTTAAAAATTAAGTTTGAATATATTCAATTATTAAGAAGTATCTTACCTTAATCCTTGTGTATAACAAAATACCTGAAGTAGGCTACTTAATAAAGAGGTTTGTTTTGGATTGTGGTTCGGGAGGACCAATGTTGAAGGGCTGTATCTCATGATGATCTATTTGCTTTCAGAATCCCAAGGAGGTGCAGGGCATCACATAATAAATGGGTAGCATGTATGTGTATATGTGTATATTAATCTTCTGGTTTTTCTCCCTCTTCTTGCAAAGTCACCAGGGTTCAGTCTTGTGGACTTCACACTAATGAATTTATCTAATCCTAATCACCTCCCAGACACCCATCTTTAAACTCCAGACCAAGTTTCCACCTTTGATACCTCACAATTTAGGGATTAAATTTCAACACATGGGGGCTGGGGTTGTAGCTCAGTGGTAGAGCACTTGCCTCACATGTGTGAGGCACTGGGTTCAATCCTCAGCACCATATAAAAAAATAAAGATATTTGTGTCCATCTACAACTACAAAAAAAATTTTTAAAAATTTCAACACATGAACTCTTTATGGACACATATAAACCATATCCAAACCATAGCATATCTTCTTGTGCACACAGATTTGGAGCCCAGCCCTCAAAGTGCTAAAAAATAACAGTCAAATGGCAAGAGATAAGAAAATGAATCGTCCCAAAGCACTGTGTGTGCTTGTATGGCAAGCTGATGGAGGAATCAATGGCAGGAGACGCCAACTTCACACTGAGCAAGGGATGACAGAGAATACACCCTGGAGAAGGCAAGTTTTCTAGTTTGGAAAAAGCAAGTGGGTGAAACGTATTGAAGGATGTTCCAAACAAAGAAATCAGGATGAGGAAACTGAGGCTTGGAGAACAGCAACACCTTGCCTAGATTTCTAGAAACCTGAAAATACTCTAAAAAGAAAGCATACTCAAAAAAAAAAAAAAAAAAAAAAGGGAGAAGACTCAAACAAAGGCTCCAAAAGCTTATGGCTAAGAATGATAAGGAACTAACTATCCCTGGGCTTTAATATTTACTCAAGGAATATTTGAAACTGCCCAGTTGGCAGAAATGTGACTTCTTTATGTTTCTCATTTTCCCCCCTCATGAACAGAATATCTATGGCAGTTATTTTAAGTCTCTCTCACCATTGTATGGTGTGGGTAGCAGGTGGGGATTTGTTTCTTCCATTTTACAGTTGAAGAGGGGTTTGTGGCTGAGGGGCTGTATTTAAGGAACAATAGCCAAGGAGCCTCACCTTCTCCTGGACCTGATTTAGGTAATAATATTCTGAATTTCAAGTTGATATTTTAGTGAGATGAAATTCTGGTGATCCTCGAGAAGGAATAAATGTGTATTGTATGTGAAAATGTGAATTGTTGGAGGCCAGAGGGCAGATTGTGGTGGTCAAACTCCAAGATAGCTCCCAAGGGACCCATATTCTGTAACTCAGACTCTTGTGGAGGTCCCTCTCCACACTGTAGCAGTGTTGATCTATATGACCAATGCTCTACAGAAATGATAGTATGCCCCTCCAATACAAGGTTATAAAAGATGTAGCTTCCATCATGGGCACTCTCCTGCTGACATTGAGGAAGCTAATTATTCCCTGTAAGCAGTCTGTAGAGGGCCAACATGGCAAGGAACTGAAGCCTCTAGCCAATAGCCACGTTGAGAATTTTGCAAGTGATCTGCCAACCTATCAGATGACTCATTGTGGTCAACTCCCGAATTGCAGCATCACAAGGTAACCCACCTCACTTCTGGTTTCCTGGCCCATTGAAACGGTGAGATATTTTATTTGTTATTTCCAGAGGCAAAATTGAGATTTTTTATTTGAAGAACCTAAATTTAGGGTCATTTGTTGCACAGAAATAGATAACTATAACATTCACCTTCTGTTACAATTCAAAATCAGCCTTTTGAAAACATCTCTGAAACTAAGGGGAGCAGCTAAATACAAGAGGAGGAAGCTGAGTCAATGACAAATTAGCTGGGAACAGATAAAGAGGCCAGTAAGGATACACTTAAAGCAAGGCTCCCAGAGAATGGTGACAAGGATCAATCTCCCCGAAGAATCATAACACATACCTTGTATAAATCAGTAGCCAGGGATTTAAAGTTGTTTTTTTTTCCCAGATCAAAACAGTCAAATGGAAAGTACCAAGTAGTTAGATGTCAATAAATAGACACCTGTCCAGTTCTCAAGCTCTAGGCTAATTTAAGGAAGCAATAAATTTTTGAGAATGGGATCTTCATCACTGTCAGAGCACGAAAAGGATTCAATTCAATCCAACAAATATTTAGTAGTCACCATTTCTGCTGCAGAGGAACTGACAGATGCTCTAAGACAGAAACTGGAACATGAGGGCATTGCTCCAGAGCATTCCATCACCACTGGGCCATCCCTCACACTGACAATCAAAGTTAGTGCCTGGGCACATATGCTTGGTTGTTAGAGTGAAGATTAAAAAGACAGGGGTAGGACAAAAAGGGAGTAAATGATAGAGGAAGCCAAAATTCAGAGGAAGACCTGGGCAAGGGTCGGGGTTTGGGGAGAGAGGGAAAGAGACAGAGACAGACAGACAGAAAGCAAAAGAAAGACTCCCTTCATGAAGGTGTAGTAAGAGGAAAATTGTCAAAAATTTTCAGTGTTTAAGATTGACTCTGATGTTTCCCAAAGAGAAAAAGTAGTAGCCACTAATAGTCATCAATCATCATCATCATCATCATCATCATCATCATCATAAATGTTTTCACCTATGTGTCAGGTACTCTAAATGGATTTCAAGGGCTAATTTATTTAATCCTCACAATAACCCGATGAGATAGCTGCTATTATTTTCCTCATTTAAAAATCACTGAAGCATAGAAAGTAAGTAAATTAGCCCAAGTCACAAGGCTGCTAAATAGCAGAGCTGGGACACAAATCCAGACATGCTAACCCACAATCTATACTGTGCTACTTCTCGATGAGTCTGTGACCCATCACCCTGTGTCCTTGTCCATCAAAGCATGAGCTTACACTTTCACCAAAGAAAGACAAAAGTGAAAGAGTAAAATGGGAATCAAAAGCCCTGGATCTGTTTCTTAACTCAGCAATCCTGGGTCAGATATGGTGAGGCTCCATTTAAGAAGCCTTTGAGGTCAGTGACACATGGCTGACTGCCTCTGCCCAGCCCCGCCACACTGGCAGCAGGCTTGCTTCCCCCATCCTAGAACTCAACAGGCAGGAAGCTCTTAGAGTGCACCCTTCCCTTGGCCCTCACCAGAAGACCTGCCAATGGCAACCATCTCAAACCCCAGGCTTGCCAAGCTGCTCCAGACCATGGCTTTCAGACAACTTAAACATTAAAGAAATTTTACTTTTTAAACTTCATCCTATGCAGGATATCTTGAACAAATAATGTCTTAATAATACATACAAGAAGACTTGTAATAAAGCAAAATTTATACCTGTGTGTATAAACTGCGATTAAGAAAAAGCTAAAATATTTTTTTTCTCTTTTTACAATTTATTTATTCTACTTAGGCATACATGATAGCAGAATGCATTTTGATTCATTGTACACAAATGGAGCACAAGTTTTCATTTCTCTGGTTGTACATGATGTAGACTCACACCATATGTGCAGTCATACATGAACCTAGTGCAGTAATGTCCATCTCATTCCACCATCTTTCCTGCCCCCATGTTCCCTCCCCGCTCTCCCCTCTAACCAAAGTTCCTCCATTCTTCGCATGCCCCCTCCCCCATTATGGATCAGCATCCACTTATCAGAGAAAACATTTGACCTTTGGTTTTGGGGGATTGGCTTACTTCACTTAGCATGATATTCTCCAACTCCATCCATGTACCTGTAAATGCCATAATTTTATTCTCCTTTAATGCTGAGTAATATTCCATTGTGTATATATACCACAGTTTCTTTATCCAGTCATCTATTGAAGGGTATCTAGGTTGGTTCCATAGTTTAGCTATTGTGAATTGAGCTGCTATAAACATTGAAGTGGCTGTGTCACTGTAGTATGCTGTTTTTAAGTCCTTTGGGTATAAACCGAGGAGTGGAATAGCTGGGTCAAATGGTGGTTGCATTCCAAGCTTTCTAAGGAATTTCCATATTGCTTCCCAGATTGGTTGCACCAATTTGCAGTCCCACCAGCAATGTATGAGCGTGCCTTTTCCCCCACATCCTCACCAACACTTATTGTTATTTGTATTCTTGATAATTGCTGTTCTGACTGGAGTAAGATGAAATCTTAGTTTTGATTTGCATTTCTCTAATGGCTAGAGATGTTGAGCATTTTTTCATGCTTGTTGATCGATTGTCTATCTTCTTCTGAGAAGTATCTGTTCAAAAGCTGAAATATTATTACTACTACTACTAAGTACAATACAAAATAGTTAAGCTGGAAGTACAATGACATAATTCTTTGTCTTATTCCTTTAGCTTCTCGTTAAGGTGATAGCAAAATAAATAAAACAGAAACTTCTCTTCCATTGGTTATGCAATCATTCTAGTGACTCTAAGGAAACAAAATCATGCCTCTTTTACAATGCCCTCCCCTATGGTCCAGGAACACCCTTGAGTACATCTTTACCTCCATATTTCCCCATAAGACATTGTCTCACTCCCCCTCTTAGATCAGGGATGAGTAAATATTTTAGACTTTATGATTCATACAGTCTCTCTCCCAAAATCAGCCCTACTGCTATAACCCAAAAATAACCATGGACAACAGCACAGGATGAAAGGAACTTAACTGCGTTATAACATTATAAACATTGAAATTTGAATTTCATTTAATTTTCACATGTCAAGAAATATTCTTTTGAATGTTTTTTTCTCAACAATTTAGAAATATAAAAGTCATTCTTAGTTCACAAACTGTTTAAAAACAGGAGATGTGTCAGATTTGTCCCATGGGTCATACTTTGTTGACACTTGTCTGAGACTCTAAGCTGTTTAAAGGTAGAAGAGGATTTTATTCATCCCTGTGTCTCCCATGATGAATGCAGGGTCTGCGTCAGAGCAGGGGAACAATATTCACATCTTGAATGGTAGAACAAATGCAAGTTAGGATTCTCCCTTATAATTTAGTTCTCTGTCAGATTAATCTTATCTTTGACACAAACACCCATGTTTCTGATTATTGCACCCTAACTTCAACCCATTTCCAACATATGAGTCATACCAAAATTTATTTCTTGCCTTTGTAATAGGCTCTTGGTTCGTTTTCCTGTTTATTTCTATTGACTACTAGCTGCTCTGCCTTGAATTCCGTTTCATTGTTTGGCCTAGTGGCTGTATTTATAAGGCTACCAGCCCCAAATTTTCTCAGAAAATCTTGTGTTTAAAGATACCTGTGCATATAGCAGAATAGTTTAGCCTGGCGGGTCTAAGTCTCAGGGGCCCGGAGTGAGTGGAAGCAAGCTTCTCCTCTCCCCTTACATGAGTTGATGTCCTGAGGTTTATGGAGGGCTGAGGAGACCAGATATAGACAAGACAGGTGAAGGCATGACTCAGAAGACATGCTCCAGAAAGAGAACTGAAAGAAGAGGGGAGCTAAACACTAGGGCTCCACTACCTTGCCCTCAGCAAGCCAGGAAGGAGAACTTCCACAGCAATAACTGATCACCACCCGCAGGGCACATGGCACCACTCCAGAGGAACCAGCGTCACACCTAGAAGGATTTTCAGCTCCACCACCATGGAGGCTGCAGACACCGACACAGCAAGGGAAATGGGAGTAAAATTTCAACTCAGAACACCTGCTCTACACATTGGCTAGGACAACAACACACTATAGCCAAGAGAGCTCAGCAGACTCAAGGGAGACGCCTGGGCACTCCCAGGGAATACTCAGGTCAGAGCTCAGCAATACCTCATTTCCTTGTATATATAACCACAAATATATATGATTGTAAATTGAGTATCAACCATAGCACAAGCCTACTGTACAGCAACCCCTTGATAGACATTTGTTGACAAAACAATTTTGTCTACTCTACACTGTATCCACCACTAAAACTATGCTTGGCACAAAAATGTCACACAGCAATTAATTGTTGAATGAATGCAAGCTGAGTTTCTGCTTTTTCTATTCCTTTGATTACCAGAAACATGATTTAGTAAGTGAAGATACTTTTTAAAGATGAAAGTAAATTAACAAATCAGGGAAAAAATCCTTTGTCCTATTTCCTGATTTATGTTCCAAAACATGTGATCACTCTCCTTAATGTCATTCTTATGATCCACTTTCCTTTGAACCTGCAGCTACCATTATCCTCTTGTACAGGAGCTTATAAATTAGACCAGCTTTCTGTGGATAACAGTGCTGACGATGTTTGAATATCCATTTAATAGCAACTAGTGCTGGCGTTTCTTAAATGTGGTTTCTCTTGTAATTCTGACAGCTTTATGAATGCTCCAGTAACTTTCAACTAAATCATCACAGAGTTTCAATTTCCATCTTTAAGCCCTGCAGATAGATCCGTAACCATATTATGCTAATAAATAACTGCATCTCAGGTGGATGGTGGAAAATGATCTAAACGAATGTGCAAGGTAATAATGTAGGTCCTTAAGCTTGAGCCAGCCCTCATTCACTTATTTCCCCTTCAGTGATCAAAGGTATATTAGCCAATTAAAAATAAAATTGGTAAATGATGCTGACATGATTTCATTCTTGCTGTTTACTCTAGAAAGGAGAACATTTCCGGTGAGTCACTTCTCACCCGGCAGTTTCCCTACCACCATCTCAAACACTGGAGAAGAGTGTCAGGAAAATGTAGGTGGCTGTTTCCCAGCCAGTGAGAGAGAACAGGGGTCTGCAGTTATTGTTCAGAAATCTGACTTCACATGTGTGGCCCTGGCTGTTTTATGACTCAATAATCCCATTAAAATAAAAAGGGGAGTCTGACCTTCATGGAGTGACTCTACTTAAATGTGTGTTATTTACTGAACTACTTGCCATTTATTTTAGAAAGACATGCTTTAAAATGTACTTTTTAAATTTTGCAATACCAGTATTTTTGGAGTTCCAGATTTTCAAATGTCGGACTAGATCTGTTCAAAGTTTTGTTTTATTTTTTATTTTAAGAAAAAGAAATAAAAAGAAACATCAAAGTCTGTTATAAATGACAAAACATATCACATGGATGACTTTCTTTGGGGATCTCTCATTCACTTCCTCAGAGTCTATCAGGAAAGCTATTAATAAAATTTCAGAACACATTGTGCTTAGTAAAATGAATTTATAATATCTGTTTAGTAGTAAAGGTGTAACTTCTTTGGTTCCACGTGCCACTCACTTGGAGAGACTCCTGACAACCTCCCTTCTCTTGGCACTGACTGCAGTCCAGCCCTGCTCCAGTGTCTATAGGATGATAAGTCCATTGACAAAGATTTATTCAATATCCAGGATACTGAACATTCCTGTGCCAGGAGAGAATGGATCTTCAGTGCTAATGGGTTGAAAAAAAGTGTGTGTGTCCTAATCCCTGGATCCTGCCACCTTCATTGGAAAACATTTTTGAAGATGAAATTAAGCTAAGGATCTCGGAAATTATTCTGGATTTAGTGTGGGTGGATCCTATGTGCAGAGACAGATGTCCTTCTAGAGAAAGACAGAAGGAGATTTCTGTCACAGAGACACACAGGGAAGAGGGCCATGTCCACACAGATGCAGAGTTTAGGGGTAGGCAGCCTAAAGATGCTCAGTGCTGGAGCTGGTAGGAGCTGACAAGAAAAGACAAAGTTCATCCCCTTGAGGGGGAATGTAGACCTGGAAACACCTTGATTTTGAACTTTGTTCTCCAAAACTTTAGAGAAAATAAATTTCTACTATTATTAAACCACTAGTTTGTGGTAACTTGTTACATCAGCCCTAGGAAACTAATGCAAGCAGGCACCAAGCTGACTCCTCGCCTGGAGACATGTCTAGGATCTAATTCTTGCGGATTTATTAGAATCCTTTTTGTTTTGACAAGCAACTTCCCAACTCCAACCATCATCACCCTACCATACTCTGCCAAAAAGAAAAAAAAAATCTATTTTTGTATTTACTTTAACCGTACTAGCACGTAATACTACCAAGAAAACATAGTTAAAAATTATTGGCAATTTACTGCTAACAGTTAAGTTGGTTAACTGTTTCTCTTAATCTTGGGTGTTCTCTCTTGTCCTTTTATTTAGACTGAAAAAGGCAGTACTGTCATGATATTTCTAGTTGCTCTTTGATGACTCAACAACTCTGAAAGAGAAGGAAGACCCAGAATTATGAAGTAAAAGAGTACAAAAGACTAACTTTGGCCTGGCCCTGGCCTTGAGCATTTTCATTTCCAATGAAAACATTTATGATACTTAATGATTTTGATGTTTCTTTATATGTCCTGTTCCCTCACATGGCAACATCCATAAAGACACCATAAAGAAAGCAACATGTTTTCCACCTCTGAGAGAGAGAGTAATTACAGTCACCTTACCAAGGATGTATTAGTGCCAAAAGTCAAAGCCCAAAAGACCTATTTCTGGGTTGAGATTGAGAAATCACCTAATCAAAGGCCTCTGGACCACTGGCTAATGAGCCAGAATGGCCAGGATGTCTTCTAAGCCCAAGAAGAAGCTCAGAACGTCGTATAACTAAAAACAACTAAACCACAATTCCTAAACCACCTAATTAGATTTCCAACTGTTGTTTTTTACTTCATTAACAAAATAAAACAAACATTGGCTATAAACAAGGCCATGCTTGGCTTATTCTCCTTTAGAACATGATGATGAAACATCCCCAGACATGCCTCGCGGTTCTGTCTCCTCCACATCCACTCTTCCTGCTTCTCTCACTAGGATCCCTTCCCTCAGTCCCCTCTCTATCTTCTGAAATCCTACTCTGTCCAAATTCTAGCTTAAATGCCCCCTTTCTCACAAAGACCCTTCTCAAGTCCTCTCCAAAGCCCTGTGACACACAAGACCTTCCTCACAGACCCACACCCTTGCTCTTCCTTACTTAAATTCCTACAGTTCTTTTTGTGCTCCTCAGATCATCCTTAAGAGCTGAGATGTCTTAGGGGGTGAGGGACAGTCCCTTCTTTGACTCCTTGAGATATGCCCCATGTTAGGGTCAAAAGAAATAGCTACTGAGTGAAACAAAGTTAAATAAAAATTTTAAATTATCCAGACTATGGACAGTGAATAATTAAAGTCACCTTCCCAAGGATATATTATTGCCAAAAGTCAAAGCCCAACAGATATATGTGTGGACCTGGAACCCTCATCTCACCTGTACTTCAGGGAGGATATTAAATAAAACATTCAATCATCTCTGATTTTCTTTCCAAAGGGAATAGTGTGGGACATCCAGCCTAGGATGTCCTCTAAATCCCTTTTTCATTTTGAGCAAGGACGATGTTTTGTTCAATTTACTGTTTCTATATTGTTTATTCTTACACAAGATACATAGGAGACATAATAAATGTCTGTGAATGTTGAACTGAGGTGCTTTCTAGTCAATGGGAAGCACAGAATGATTTCCTAATACTTTACTTCTCTTTCACATTCTCTACTTCCCTCAATAAAAGTCCCCACCAAGTTTCCATATCCTACATGGTCTCCCTCCAGAGCACTCTTGATATCTCACATTCTCATTTCTGTTCCCTCTGCCACCACCTTCTCCTCCCAAGCTGTCATGTTGACGGTCTACCTGGCCTAGAAGGCGAGGTTCAGCTTCTCAAAGCACGATTTGTTGTGATGCTCACTCAGCCATCTATGAAAGAAGAGCCTCCAGTGGTTCCATATGGTACCAAATCAAATAGAAACCACTGCCTTGTGCCTCCGGGGCAAGTCTCTGCAGACTGGCATTGGCCAAACTCATCAGGGTTTTCACCCATGATTCCCACTCAAAACCCCAGGATTTAGGCAAAGGAAACTCTGCTCACTTCCCCAGCATGCCAGAATGTTCCATCTCCCACATTTACTTAGGTTGACCCCTCCTAGAGTGCCCACCTCTCCTGTCTGGTTACCAGGGCCCACCTGTCCTCCAAGGCCAACCCTAGGGCTACCTCTACCATGATACCTCCCCTAGATACTACAGTCAAGGAAAATTTTATGAGCCTTTCATATTTTGCTTGTAGCACCTGCATGGCCTTTAGTTTCCTTATGTGAGAATTGCCTAATCTATTGACGAGCATGATCGGAGGCCTGCACCACCCCTGGCACTGTGCAGGCCAAGGGCTTGTCTCAGCTACTCCACGTATCCTCATTCCTATCACCTCTGTCCCCAAGCCCCAGGCAGAGGATGTCCACAGTGATTATCCACTGAGTAAAAGAATACATTAAAGCATAAATCATATATCTGCTCTTACAAAAAAAAAGTCAGCTTTGATGATTATAGAAGGAATAGAACCTACAAGAAGGAATCTAACCAATAGTCCCAGGGATAACGCCATTACTGGTGCCATCTCTCTCTCTCTTTGTCCTTGGGGAAAAGACAATGTGGGGAGGCAGAAGACCTTCTCCAACCATGACTCCAAGCCTGGGCTTCCTGTGCCATAACAGGATGATAAATATCACACTCCAAAAGCCACAACACATCCCTACTCTACCACTTCCAGCCCCCCCTACCCCATCCTCACTGCAACAGGGAAAGGGTACAGAAGGGGCTGAGAGGGAGCAGGATCTGCAAAAAGGCAAGGCAAACCACAGACTTAAATGTGCCTTAGCCCCAAAGGAATGCAAAGGCGGCAGCAGAAACTCAGGACTATTTGTCACTTGACTTTCACTCAGCCAGTTCCTGTGTCTCCAGGGAGATCTTCCATTTGGGGTTAGGCTATGACTCCAAGCCTCATCTCTGACCTCTTTGTCACTGCAGTGTATCAGAGTGCAGATAGAATTTTCTCCCACCAGCAGCAAGTGCCACAGTGCCTCATGACCCCCACTGTCCTGGTTGGGCAACCATACCACAGACAGTGGTCACAATCAGGCTGTTTCCAACCCTGGGCAAAGGCAGTGAAGAGGGGACCCACATCCTGTGTGGGCAGGGATGTAGAGAGTGCAGACTAGCAACAGAGCAGTTTAGGGAAAACTAAGCAAAACACAAAGACAAAGGCTGGAACAGGGTGTGGAGGGAAGAAGAGTTTACTAAGAGGTGTGGGTCCAGGACGTATGGCACATATCAGAAAGTATGAATGTGAGTGCAATATGTGACTCGTAAAGGAATAAGACCATTTTGTCACCAACATCCCAGACATGACGGATGAGGAAACCCCAGCTGGTGACCCAGGTATACTGGATCTCCAGTGTCTCACCACTGAAATCTGACTTCTAGCTTAGATGGGATTACAGGTGAGCTGTGAGGCCTAAAGACAAGACAACCGTGGCTCTGCTGCATGAGAAACACTACCGGATGAGGGAAGAGAGGTAGAGAAGACCAAACAAGAAAAAAATGTTTAGGGGGCTGAGATTGTGGCTCAGTGGTAGAGCACTTGCCTCGCACACCTGAGGCACTGGGTTTGATCCTCAGCACCACATACAAAATACATAAATAAATAAAATAAAGGTTATTTAAAAAAACAAAAGAAAAAATGTCTAACATTGGTATGTTGCCATTTTAAGTAAGGCCTGGTTATGAAAGGGGAAGACAGAGCTTTGGAGGCAGGAGGGATAGCTGAGTACACCCAGGTCCTGGGAAGTCTACCAGTGCCCAGAAGAGACAGCAATTTCTCACAGAAAGATGAGAAAGCAGGGGCCTTGATGGTCACAGAGGAAAATGTGGCCAGAGGACAGAGTAGTTGAGGAGGGCAACTACTGGGCCTAAGGAATCCTCATGCTAAATTGGGTGCAGTGCCTTGCTGCAGAATTAGCTCAAGTAGCCTGGTTAGGAGGCTAACAGGAAATCTAGCAGTGGTAGGAATCCCGGTGACTCTCCTACCACCTACTGAACACAGGCTATATGCCAGGCACTTTGTAAATACCATAGTATTTCTCATTGGATCCACATCAGCCCAATTATTCTCATTTTATAGAAGGAAAAACTGAGGCATAGAGAAGTTAAGGTCCTTGCTAATGGTAGACAGGCAGCATCAGGTATGACACACACTTCCTGCCTTCACCAAAATATTGTCTCCAAAGCCTGTGCATTGAGCTGCTCTGCTTCTCAAGATTGGAGTCTTCCTGTATATGAGGAGGCCAGGCTTATCTGCTGCACCCACAGAGCCTCTGGGGGCACAGTGCTTTCTACATCAGCTCACTTTACCCTCTCAATCCACCTTGCAAAGCAGTAAGACAGGAGGAAGCTTTGACCCAAGGAGTCCAGTGGGGTGTCCAGGGACAAAGGTGGAAGGTGACAGAGTTATCCCTTTGCTCTACCTTCCCTGTCTATTTGCTGAGAGCAACTACTGCTTCCACCAGAGAATGTGCTATTTTTTACTTTCTGATGTTAATATAAACAGGCCCCTTATCTCCTTAGGCCAATTGATTGTGCAGACCTGAAAGCCAACAGTCTAAGAACTAAGCAGCCAGCCAGAATCTGGAGATTAAACCAAACCCTACTTATCTGGGTCGGACACTTCTCCAGGTTTCTCAGCTACAACTCTTGTGGTCTCTCCCCTCAGGATTTCTTTAAGATTTCTTCCCTTTCAAATTTGTTCTGCTGAAGTCTTTACCTTTCCCTTGCGTTCCTTCCCCTTCTCTTTAACTTGGATATTCTCTTCTGCTCTCTCACCCCCACTTGACCATAAGTAATTTTAAATGTGGAAGTAACTCCCTTGGGAATTCATAATGATTCTCAGTTCGTCTTTAGAGCAGCTGTGGAATGAGGGAGCAACCCTGGCCTTGGGAACAAAAGCTCAGTGTTGGGAGCCTGTAAAGTAGAAAAGTCGCTTCTCAATGCCTCAGGAGTGAAATGGAATACCATTGTGAATGTTGAATAAAATCATGACTTATATCCACTCTTTATAAATAGCAAAGCACAGTGCACATATAAGCGATCATTTCCTCTAGAAAGCCAGGCCAGTTACTTGAAAAACGAAACACCCGCTGGTTCTGGATAGAGTATGTACGTTGTCTAACCACATTGCACCTGCTCAGAGGAAGTCACTGAAGCCCATGATGGAGAGTCTCATGAGTGCTTGGGCTGTGAATCAGAGATTGGACCAGACAGAGTAGAAAAGAGGAGACGGTCAATCACTTTTCTTCAGAATTAACCTATCCTTGAACAGCAAAGAAAGGCTGGGATGAGTGTCATTCCAACCACAAATATGGTAAATCGAAAGACAGATATATTGTTAGGAGGAGCTCCACCTCCTTCCCTCCAACACAGAGATAAGAAAAATTGCCCCATTTCATTCCAGTGGCAAGTGGGAGGCAAAGCCAGAGCACAAATTATGATAATGGTTGGAGCTGTAGTCCACAAAAATATCAGCACAGGCAGCAATCGGGAAACACCTGTGCCCAGTGTGAGTGATGTTTTGAATGTTTATTAGACTGGTCTAAGGCTGTTGTTTGTTTCCTACAAGCAAAATTGTCTCATGAAAGTCTCTACAATTGCACATATGGCTTCAGATTATGAATATTAATGAAATAAAATGATACACCTTCCACTAAAACTTTATTTGTAGATTTTATTTTCTGCTTACAGGAACATTGATGTGAGTGCTTACATCTTTGCTGCATTTAAAGTGCCTCTTTAAAAATCTCATTTGGAATGAATATTCCATTAATGTGTAGTATTTGGCTTTGTTCCTTTATGTCTTGGTTGTTTGCCTCTCCACTTCAAGGGAAGGATGGAAAAGGGGAGAAAGGCAAGCAGGGTTCTAGCTATGGAGAAGGTAGTGCATATATAATTGGGCAAGAAGACAGTATGAACTAGACAAAGCCCTCCAAGATACATTCTTGTTATGGCAAAAGAAAGTTTTGTGGAAAATTTTCACTTTCTCAATGGTCCCCTACCACCAACCACCAGTTCTTTACTTTGACTCTTTTTTGTATTTAAAATCTCACCTTGCTCCATAATGGGTATTAAGTGGCTCCAAAGAGTTAGCTTGATTACTTATTTTGGTAGTTGATAACACAATCTCTTGTAATTCCCAAATCTTTGGCCAAATGACCCAAGCCCCTTGGGAGCTGGATGAAGCCATCTTTCTAAACTAGTTCTGATGACTCTTTCTATGAAGCCATCTTTCTAAACTAGTTCTGATGACTCAGGTCAGACCAAGGGGTTCTAAAAGCAAAACTGGTGATTTGGCGAGAGAGTTATCCCAGAATTCAGGTGCAATACTCCATCACAAGGAACTTCTGAGGCACATATTTGTCAGTTCTTCTCACTAGACATCTTCAGTGGTATCTCTCTAAGCTCATTCCTGCACACTCAAGAAAGGGGGCTGGGAATGGGAAAGGCAGTAGTAGAATGAATGGGACATAACTTTCCTATGTTCATATATAAATACATAACCAGTATAGCTCCACATCATATACAAGCACAAGAATGGAATCCTAATTAGAATGTTATACTCCGTGAATGTATAATATGTCAAAATACACTCTATTGTCATGTATATCTAAATATAACAAATTTTTAAAAATAAAACAAAGAAGGCAATAAGCCTTAGTGGGGTCATATGGTCTCCAAAAGCAGGAAGGCTGGATAAAGGGGCCAAGAGCTCTCTGCTTCACAAGGCAGAGCTTCCTCACAATGCTCCCAGACAGAGAACAGCTTTGCTTTATGTCTGGCCCTAGAAGAAAGCCCTAGGAGCCCCAGGTACACGTAAACTGTGGTGCTTCACAGCTAACCATACTATACAGCTCTGTAGATGGAAAGTATCTAGGCCAAGGCTCACATCAGGGCACACTTTGAAGTCAAGGTAGTAGAACATTATCTCTAAGTCTTAACCCAAATATTTTCAGAGGGTATCAGGAGTCAATTCAGTTCAGCTGTGCAGAGAAGCAGGGCAAAGGCACAAGGGCCCTGCAGGAATAGGCCAACGTGATTTCTCCTATTCCATGTGACCACCTGCACTAGCGGCCCAGTCCACTGGCTAATCAGAATGTAAGGGTCCCCAAAGCCATATAAACACAACACAGATAAGCTTAAGGTTGTTGAGAATGAGGTACTTCACAGGGTCACCTGGACTTTCCAAACATGCTCTTGTGTCCTTTCCTATTACGAAGCCTGCCCAGTCACAGGAGATCTCATCCCACCAGAGTCCTTCTGCCAGGCCCTGGCATACAAATGCTATAGAGGAGAAACTTGTCTGTACTGTTCAGGGCTAGATCTTCAGTGCAGAGTATCTGGCCCGGTAAATTATCAGTAATATCTGTTGAATAAATGAGTAAATGGAGTCTACTCTCAAGAGAAAACTAAAAACCTACTTCAGTGTACTTACCACAGAGTTATTTATGATTTTGGAGAGAAAACCCCAAGGACTGGATGATAGAAATCAAATGATGTCTGAATGTCTAGGTCCTGAAATGAGATAGCTAAGCCAGGCCACCAGAGGCCAGTGGCAGTAAGTAAGTTAAGAGGAAAATCAGGTGTCACCGAGGGAGTTATGAGTTCACAACTCTAGAACCTGCACACTAGCCAGGACTATCAATGGCATCTCTTTCCTGCTGCCTCTCAATAAAAGAACTCCTTCTCCATAGAATTCTTCACAGCAGAATAGGACATAGCATAGTTCCCCAGGGCTGTTTTAAAGCTATGAATAGATGGTAAATGACTGCTTCTCCCTCACCCCAAATCCTTTCATTCAAGAATATCAGAGGGTGTTATTTGTACAATAACATTCAATCAACAACTGCTTACTGAGTCCAGGTACTCTGAGGACACGAACATGGTCAGGACCTAATTTCTGGCCTCAAGGACAAAGCCATCACTTGCTTTTGTAAAGCTCTTCACAGCACTTTTATTTTATTATATCATATGCTCATATTATAAGTTGCTAGCAGAACTGCTTTGAGGTATAGTCTGTTGAACAAATTTCTTTATTATAGGAGTAACCAGAAGGTAGCCTCTTCCTGAGGTCCAAAATCTTCACCCATCATGCTCCCAAGTTTGTAACCAAGGGGCAGCAATCTTAGTCATATTCTATCCCCAAGTGTCTTCTCTTTGCCTTAATCCTTCAGATCAATAATACAATTACTGCTTTAGTCTGAAGATCTTAAATTTTCTATTATTTTTGTTGATTGCCTATCAATTTTTAAAGTTTATTTTTAACTTAATGATTTTTGTAGAGAGATTTTTCTGGTTCATTAGAGTGTTTTGGTTTTGTGATAGATTTAAAGACAGAAAATAATACAAGTTTAGTTGATTTCTTTTTCTGGTTTACCAATCTTAAAAATTTGACAATGCCTGACAAAGGTGAGTATCTGTGAGTGAAACTATTCCAGTGACCAGTGTTTCCAAGAAGGTATGAGAGTTCACCACGAGGAATAGAACTGTTATATGATTTGGGAATTTGAAGAAACAATAAGGGAAATCCCAAGAGTGAATATGGAGATTGACTTAATCAGGGAGATTAACATATTGTAGGAAAAACAGTCTGGTTTGGCTCCTAGGTGCTTGACCTCAGACAGGCCATTTACCGTTGCCAAACCCTAAATTTCTCATTTACTAAATAAGAAAATGATTCCTGCCTAACAGGGATGTGTCAGGCTTCCTGGGTGTGTGTGTGAGTACTGGGTATTGCACCAGCAATGGCTCTCACTACAGGGAATGGTGTGGTGTGCACGGCCAAGGGGTGGCAGGGATGGTGCCTCCAATGCTGACATTGGGTGATTGGGGGCACCCAGCTGTGATTACACCAGTATGTACAAGCCCCTGTCATTTCATGAAGACTGAGCTGTGGGTATTAAATAGAGAGATATGAGATTTAGTTCAGTCTAAGAGAACCAAAAAGAACCTTAAAGACCAAGGAACCCATTTGGTAAGTAAAGTCAGCTGCCAAAGAAGGGCCAGACCCCAACATCTAATCCAGAACCGCTTTCACAGTTTGGCAAACCCCTTATGTCTCCTCCCTTTGTCTGGCTTAGTCTCCAAACCAGATGATAAAGAAGGATTGCCGCCCAGTTCTACATCTCTCTCTGATACTTTAAGTTCCCCAATGTGGGCTCTCAGCTCCCACAAAAACCTCCTTAGCACATTTCGGAGTCCAGGGTGCAGTGTATACTGACAGCTGTAATAGGGGTTTTCACACATCAAGCTTGGCCCAGCATGGATGCAGTCAGTGTGCAGTGTGAACCTACTTATGCTGGCTGCTTCTTAGCTCCCATCTATCTTAACCAAGCCTGTCTGACTGAGCTCCACAGGCAGCCCACGCTCCTTCCCATCCCAGGTCTAGGGGATGCTTCCTCAACCCCACAGTGCTTCCACCAAAGCTTTCACTGATTCACTCCTCTGGACTCTCCAATTGGAGTCTCTTCCACTTTTCACAGAGCTAAATGGTCTAAATGTATTTGGGAAGAGGTTTCCTTCCCCCCTCCCCTTTTTTTTTCATTTTGCTTCCAACCTTCTCTTCAGATACCTCCTGTCCCTTCTAAAGATTTTTAGTAAGTCTAGAATTTTCCTCTCTCTTCCCAGCCTCATTTTCTGCAGTCGTTATTAGAAAACATAGTCACATTCCCTGTACTTCTCTTCCAGATCTGAATCTGTCTCACCCTCTAGGGGATTCAGAGCAGAAAGCCATTTCTTACTTGTAACGCCATCTTGGGCTTTCCATTTTCTGTATCACTTCTCCAGCATCTCTCCACCTCAAGACGCCTTCATACCCAAGGAAGGACAACCAATCAGACTTAGGCAGGCACAAGGCGAACCACTCTGCCACAGGGAGTAGATACTTTAAGGGTCAAACTATTTGACTATGCGGAAATAGATACATAGCCACTATTCATCACCTAAAAGCACAGGCTCTGAGCCTGTTTCATTCTCTTCTTCTATCCACATTTTCTCCTTCCCCCAGCCTGGCCCTCACTGCTGCTCCCTATAACCCATCCCTTCCTCATTCACTCCAGCCAAAACACAGCATCTCATAACTCCCTAAGACAGGGCAGATGCACAGCCTGCCCCATCTGGTTTCTCTGTGTTTTATCATTGTATTTTGGCTGGGCTGGGCTCCAAGTCACCTTGACATTCAGAGAAAGAATACTCCCTGTCTTCTGCAAACTTCCTGGATTCCCTCTTCCTGGATGCTAAAGCCTCCTCTCCCCTTTCCTAAACTCTTCCATATTGATTCCTGCAGACTTTCATATCTTTCCGTCAGTCTTGATAGTCCTTCAACCATAGCTGCACCATCTGCTTTTCAGCATCATTTACCTCCTAGGCTCTCAGAAATGCTTTCCCTGTTGATCTCTACTCACTTCAGGGAGGTCCTTCACCCAGGCTCACACTGAAGGCTCACGGCTGGCACATGAGGCACTTTGTGCCTAAATAAAAAAGTGACCCCCCTCTGGGCAGGCAGAGTCTTGGCAAAGGGATCAAAGGCTGGATTTCCACTCTTACTTGCTCCTGAATGGGCATCTAACATACATAGCCATACACAGTAGTCCTGCCTAAAACTCAGATTTGGAAGAGGAAGAGACAGCAGAAAGTGGAATTCAAGAAGTTATTTTCCCAAAGACATACCTCAGTGAAAGGCCAATTCAGAACTGAAGCCCACATCTCATGAATCCCAGTCTAAAGCTCTTTGCAGTATTCTGCAAATGACGGTGATAATTATACTCCCCGATGACATTAGCATGCTCAACTCACATTTAAATTAACTGAGGTCTCTGCTATGGCCAGATTCAAGTACATGTAGCAGCATAAGTTGAGGAGTGGAATTTCCAAGATTCCCATTTACAAAATACATTTACCATATCACTGGGTCAGCCCAGCTGAGCCTGTGGAATAATTACAAGAGGGAAAATTTTTGTATTAGAGGAGAGAGGAAAAAAGAAAAGGAGAAATAGAGGAATAGAGAGGACCAAGTTTTTATTGCCTCTGTGTTAATTTTGATATAAATGTCTTTTAAATTATTTTAACCCAATTAAGTATTTATTTGCTGATCAGAAAAACAATTTCTAAAGTGGTATCTCTTCATGCTCTTCCTAAGTCAAAACATCTGTCTTTGTTTTGGGATTTGGGATTTTTTTTTCTTATTTTACCTTCTTTCTCTTTTTATAGTCCTCAAGACAGCCACCCCAACACCACAGCATCATTAACCCAGCTGCAGCTTTGATTCTGCTGGCTCTTTACTGTGGTTGTGCAGCTGTTGCCTGCCTGTTGTCCCACCCTGCAGAGAGGTCAGCGGAAGCTATAACTCACTGGCTGCAGCATTTGAAGAGATACCAGGGAGCCATCAGCCAGGCTTCCAAAACGGCAAGAAATCTCTGTCCTGAGAACTCTACTGTGGCAAGGAGTCAGGAAAAACATGCTTTTTATTTCTCTGATGCTCAAAAAAAATCTCCTCTTCAATGGGCCAGGAGAAAGAGGAAGCCTCACCTACATAGATAGCTGGAAAATCATGTTCTCTCAATACGAATCACAGGTGCATCTGCTGGTTTTCTGGTGCTCTGCTGGTTGCCCTACCCATGATCTCTCATTCTTTTCTTCCTTGTTTTCAGTTGAGGAAACTGAGGCTAGGAGAGAAACAGTGATTGCCTGAGGTCACATTGCCAACAAGATACAGTTTCA
The DNA here is from genome assembly GCA_004024805.1 of Geosciurus inauris. Classification (NCBI taxonomy): domain Eukaryota; kingdom Metazoa; phylum Chordata; class Mammalia; order Rodentia; family Sciuridae; genus Geosciurus; species Geosciurus inauris. The sequence goes on along the minus strand of PVHX01002434.1, from coordinate 136,480 downwards.
CCTCAGATGACTTTGTTATAGGTGAATTAAAACTGAGAAAAGCCGGGCGCCGTGGCGCACGCCTGTAATCCCAGCACTGTGGGAGGCTGAGACAGGAGAATCGCAAGTTCAAAGCCAGCCTCAGCAATGGTGAGGCGCTAAGCAACTCAGTGAGACCCTGTCTCTACATAAAACACAAAATAGGGCTGGGGATGTGGCTCAGTGGTCGAATGCCCCTGAGTTCAATCCCTGGTACCAAAAAAGAAAATGCTGAGAAAAACTCAGGAAGTAAAATGGGCTATTTAGGAAATGAAATAGGAGAGGAAAGTAGAGAAAATTACCACACTGACAATTAGATGGAGACTTAGGTACTAGGACATCTATTTCAGTCAGCTTTTTTGCTGCTGTGACTAAAAGGACCCAACCAGAACACCTGTAGAGGAAGAAACATTTATTTGGGGGCTTACAGTTGCAGAGGTCTCAATCCATAGATAACAGACTACATTCCTCAGGGGTCAAGGTGAGGCTGATCATCATGGCAGAAGAATATGGCAGAGGGAAGCAGCTTACATGATGATCAGAAAGCAGAAAGAAACTCCACTTGCCAGATACAAATATATACCCCAAAACCACGCCCCCAATGTCCCACCTCCTCCAGCCACACTCCACCTGCCTTGAGTTACCACCCAGTTAATCCCACCAGAGGATTAATTCACTGATTGGATTAAGACTCTCACAACCCAATCACTTCTCCTCTGAATCTTCTTGCATTGTCTGGCACATGAGCTTTTGGGAGACACCTCACATCTGAACCATAACAACCTCAGTCCTCTAATCACTAGCACTTGACTTCCATCTTGTTCACTGGTGCTCAGTGGAGATTCAGATATCCCATGGCTACTCTTTTAATCTAGTTCATCAGGTCAGCTGAAGCCAAGGAGCCAACTTACCCTGGTTTGCTCATCTATGTGAAAATAGCTTGCTTTTTATATACAAACTTACATATTGACTTTGTCCAACTCAACTCTTTTCTTCTTTCCACCCCTCCAAGAGTAAATGGACTTCCCAGATGGGGATTGATGACTTTACCCCAAATGGATCTGGATCTTTCTGTCCACTCAGGACAGAAAGGTGAAATCAACATTTTCAGCTCACGCCTATCATCTGATCACTTTGCACCAACATGGTCCTCTGGGTCTGTGCTAAGGGAACCACTTTAGAAAATGCTGTTTCAGTAACTTTAGTGAGAATTTAAGCCCTTTAGTGAGAATTTAAGATGGATATTTTTTATAATTAACTTGACCAGATAGCCTATAAAAAGGCAGTGTGTTTCCAAATTCTCTCCCTAAGCTGAAACAAAAAGGAATCAGGAAAGGAAATTTTATTTTATTTTTTTTTACATCCTAGATTCCAACTAAATAACTGCATAAGTCAAGTATAAGAACAAGGTTGCCACCCAATTGATTGATTCCCACAGCACTTACTGACTCACTGCCATATCCAAAATTTCCTGATTAAAATGTCAGAGGATACATCTGTGTTGAAATGAAACCCTAAAGGAAATTTGAGAGAAAATATGCAGTCATTATTAGGCTTTCTTGGTTAGGGGCTGATGTATTTTGTTAAATAAGCTTTTTACTCTCCTAGAGAAGGTTGAAGAGAAAAGAGAGTGGGTAGAAATACTACCCCATGTAAAAATCTGATTGTCTTACTATATGTTTTATGATAGACCCTCACTTCCAATAACTACCTCATAAAACTGAGTAAAAAAATCTGTTTTATCACTGTGTTGAGACTTTGTGTTTTGGGGGGGAATGAGTCACTAAAAGGTTATGTGGGAAGAGGCTGTCAAGGAGGCCCATCTATATTTGTATTGAACAAAATGAAACGGATGTGGTTCCCACCTTCAAGGAATTTGGGATCCGGTAGCAATTGGTATAGGAAAGACCTTGATCAGTTTCCTGGGTAAGTGCAAAGTCGAAGCAGTTCTGAGTAGCCCAAGACATTCTGATGTGGCCAGTTTTAGTATGCTGATTTTATATCAGAAGCACCATCTCAGCATTGCTTTTTATGGCCCCATCCGGTAAAAGTAGGGGTGGAGTGAATGAATAGGATAAAGATGTCTGTTTCGCATCTTCTTTGATATGACCCAAAAATGTATGGTTGTAAAAATGATAGAGAATAACTCATTGTAACCTTGAGTTACAATAAGCATCATACCAAAGCCAGAAATAACACTGATCTCTCTCTCTCTCTCTCTCTCTCTCTCTCTCTCTCTCTCTCTCTCTCTCTCACACACACACACACACACACAAATTTAAACAAAATTAACAAACAAACAAAAGACAGGGAAAATATTTGCAGCATATATTAAAGATTGTCAATTGCTTGGCTTTTTAAATTGGTTTAAGTTTGCCTTGATTTTGCAGTTGAACTCTTGCTAAGCTCTGCCCTGCAACAATATAATAGTAGTTTATTTGAATATTTAACTAAAAGATATACTCCTGAGAAACTGTCATCAATCAGTGAAGACAGCAAAGACATGATAATGAAATGCAGTGTAGGATCCACAACTACATTCTGGAAAGAAAAAAAGCATACACTTCAATGAGAAAATTGACAAAGGATATGTACAGATGTTTCAAAAGAAAAAAATTAAAATAAAAATAGTCAATGACATAAAAAGATGTCCAATCACAATAATTATCAAAGAAAGGAAAAATTATATATGTAATACTATAAATCATTTATTGATTATTATATAATATTATAAATCATATATATAAAATATGTACTGTACAAATGCATACACACCCCCTCTTGGATTGGCAAAGGGCAATCATTGGTAATGATACCCACTTCTGGTAGTTATATGAATTGGTGAAATCATAAAATCATCTGCTCTCCTATACTTCTGCTTTGACTATCCTGGTCCAGGTTGTAATTCAGAGTAGTTTAAGCTATTGTCATTTGTCACTTGGACTACTGCAATAGCCTTCTAACTTGTCAACCTGTCTTTATGCTTGCCTCTGTTCATCAGTTCTTTCAGCCATGTTCTCCTTTCAAAACACAAATATGATCCCCAAACCCTGACTACTGGTAAAAACAAATAATAAGATCCTTAACAAGACCTCCCAATGCACCACAGTGTGCTCCCTACACATCTTCAGCTTCATCACCCATTCTCCCTGACCCCATCTCCACCACAACCAAGCAAGCTTTCCTCTGCCCCTGCCTAGCCACATTAATGTGGGCTGTAGATGTCATCTAGTTAGTTCACACTTAACCTTTAGGCCTTACCTGAAATGATACTTCCTCCAGGAAGTCACCCTTGAACTCCCATATGGACCAAATTCTCTCCTTTGTGCTAACAGTACTGTGTATCTTTCTTAGAATCACACCAGACTCCACACAGGCAGGGACATGTCTGACATTGCTCTCCATTGTATCCTAAGTGTCCAGCACATAATTCTTGTCACATCCTAGGTTCTCAATAAGACACACATATGCACGTGCACACACACATACACACACACACATACATATTTCTTTCAGAAATTTATTTCAAGAAATTTATTTTTCGCTTATTCCATTATAAACATACATACACACATCACTCACGAGTACTCACATGAGAATGAGCTCTGGAGTTTTCCATTGTTAAAGTACATGCATATCATTTGTATAATCGGGAGAAACAATGAACATATTTTCGTTTTAGAGAGAAAATGTAAGTTAATGCTATCTTATGTAGGTTGCTTTAAAGCAATTTGCATCAAAGGAAGAGAATCAAAATATCACTGTTGTTCCAGAGACTACCACAAATTACTGTGACAGAAATGTTATGTCAAAGTGAGAGCAGGTAGAGATTTTCACCTGGGGATAAAGAGTTGTGGAGAATTCAAGGATGTCTTCAGAGGAGGCAGCATGTGAGCAGGTTAGGACTCACCCAGATGAGGTCAAAGAGAGAGGTGGGGAAGAGGGCACGTCAGGCATCAGGATCAGCCCAAAGAGATGGAGACAGGAATGTACAGAGCAAACCGTGCAGAGTGCTAGGAGTATTAGAGAAAAGCAAGATACAGGAGAACAAAGGTAGGCTGTGCCAGATTACAAACATTTTATAATTGATGAGAAGCTATTAGGAGGCTTCTAGAACACAGTAAGCATGCCATGCTTTATTAATTCTTTCTTTCTCTTTTCTTCTTTTCTTTTTCGGTGAGATAATAAACATGCTATTGCACTCAGTGCTGCAGTGAATATCCTTATATATTTCTTCAGACACAAGTTTGACATAATTGTAAGGAAAATTCCCAAACATGCAACTAATATGTGAAAGGTCACAGATATTTTAAATTTTAAAAGATATTCTGAAATTGCTCTCTTTGGAAGTTATAATTTACATCCCTAAAAATATATGAATGTCTATCACCCCACACTTCTGTCAAAAGTAGGTAGTCAAAAATATATTTTAAAACCTTTAGCTATTATATAGAAAATGAAGATTTACGTGCATCTACAAAAATCTACTCAAAATGGATCAAAGACCTAGGAATTAGACCAAAAACTATGCAACTAGAAGAAATCGTAGGGTCAACACTCCAGTGTACAGGCACAGACAACGACTTTCTCAACAGAATACCTAAAGCTCAGGAAGCAAAAATACCGAGAGTTAATAAATGGGATGGCATCAAGTTAAAAAACTTCTGTACAGCAATAAAAAACATTAAGAATGTGAAGAGAGAGCCTACAGAATGGGAGAAAATCTTTGCTAGCTACTCTTCTGACAGGATTAATACCTAGCATAAAGAACTCAAAAAACTTAACACCAAAAACAAACAAACAAATAACCCAATTAATAAATGGGAAAATGAACTAGACAGAAACTTCTCAAAATAAAAGATACAAATGGCCATCAAATACATGAAAAAATGTTCACAACATTAGCAATTAGGGAAATGCAAATCAAAACTACACTGAGATTTTATGTCACACCAGTCAGAATGGCAGTCATTGAGAATAAAAATAATAATAAATGCTGGCAAGGATGTGAAGAAAAAGGAACTGTTGATGGGACTGTAACTTAGTACAGCCGCTATGGAAATCAGTACAGAGGTTCTTCAAAGGACTAGGCAGGAACCACTATATGACCCAGCTATGCCACTCCTTGCTAGCAATTCCTCGGTATTTAATTCCTGAAGACTTAAAGTCAGCATACCTCAGTGATACATGTATCTCCATGTTTCTAGCAGCACAACCCACAATAGCCAAACTATGGAATCAGCCTAGGTGTCCATCAATGGATGACTGGATAAATAGGATGTGGTATATACACGATGTATATATTATAATACGCAATGTATATTTATTCAGCCTTAAAGAAAAATTAAATATGTCATTTGCAGGAAAACGGATGAAACTTGAGACTGTTATGTTAAGCAAAATAAGCCAAATTCAGAAGGTCAAGGATCATATGTTTTCTCTCATATGTAGAAGCTAGAGAGAAAAAAGGAAAAGAAAAGGGGGACCAGGGATCTCATGAAAATCAAAGGGAGATCACTAGAAGAAAGGGACCAGGGTGTGCAAGGATAGGAGGGAGGGAAGAAGGGCTGGGACGTGATATTGGCCAAAATACGTTGTATTGTGTGCATGAATACATACGTAATGGCAAATACCATCATTATGTACAACTATAATGTACCAGTGAAAAATGTAGAAAGAAAAAGAAGTAAAAATTAAACTTACCTATGTTTATTGTGTGGAACCTGGGAATCCTTTCAAGTATCTAAATACTATTCCCATATCCTTTTGTAAGCTATTAGTTTAGGTCCTTTGCCAATTTTTCCTTGAGTGCTGATCTTTTTGCTATTGATTTCTAGAAGTTCTTTATATTGTAACAAATTTAGCCCTTCATCTGATATATTTGTTACAAATATTTTTCCCTATTTCTTATTTGTCTTTTGACTTTATTTTATAGTGTTTCCTGCTAGGCAGCAATATTTGATTTTTAGGGCCACACTTATTAATCTTTTCTTTTATGGCTCCTGAATTTTATCATGCTTAGAAAGGCCTTCTCTACTCTAGACCATTAAATTTTTTCCCCTAGAAACTTGATAGTTTAGCTTTCATGTTGATAGTCCATCTGGCACTTATTTTGTAGAAAGAGATATGAGAAATACAACTTAATTATTTTCCAGATGGCAACCCAATTGTCCCAAACTTATTTATTGAATTTTAAAATTATTCTACTCCGATAAAGATATTCAACCTTTATGAAATACTAAATCATCATAATATGGAGATCAATTTCTGATTTTATTTTTTCTATTCATTTATTCATGCACAAATATGAGCTACATAGTGACCATCACTTTACAATAATGTTAATATCTGGTAGGGTTGTATTACTTCTCTTCAGAATTTTCCCTGGATGTTCTAGTATATTTATTTTTCCACTAGAACTTCCTTATCAGCTTGTCTGGCTACAAAAATATACTTAAAATCCCTGTTGTTATTTTTATCAAGACCCCATTAAATTTATAGATTAATTTAATGAGATTAGCAGCTTTACAATAACTTGTGCTTCGGGATTTTCCACTTATGAAAACTTTTTTGTGTCCCTCATCAGCATTTGAAAATTTTCCTCACATGGATCTCACAGGTGAGCATTATTCACAGGTAGGAGAGGAACCAGACTGGAGATGGCATGGGTAGTAGAGAAAGCACTGCCCAGCAAGACACGGTGAGCAAGTGAGCTATGTGGAAACAGTAAAAGCCAGAAGAAGCAGAAATTTTAGTTATTAGACATGGGGAGAAAAGGACAAAAAAAGAATAAAAAATCTTCTCTAAGGTTTTGAACTTCTTTCTTCTTCTCAAAGAAAGGACACATCCTTGTCTGAGCAAAAGACAGAAGAACCAGTAAAGGAGTCAGGATAGGAGCTTAAGGGACAGGAAATTTAGGGTAAATGGTATTATCAAAAAAGGGATACAAGGAAATGAATCAAACTGTGAATGGAAAGATGATCCATTTGGTTTGGGAAATGTTGGCCCTGAGGTTTCAGGAAGATGTCCAGGTAAAAATGAATGTCTGAATATGCAGATACAGGCTTGGAAGGTAAATCCATTGGGTGAGAGTCAAAAACTCTTTGTACAGGGTGGAGAGTAGCTAGAGACAAGGCAAGGGCAAGACCTTGGAGACACTTTTGTTTGATGAGAAGAGGAAGAACCACAAAAGGGGTTTGCATATAAGAGTGAGGGGGTGGAAGAAATAGGCCAGTGCAGAGTGAAGACAGAAGTGAGAAGAAAAGACAGGAGTGGTGAGTGAAAGCATTCCTGTATTTCTCATTCACAAATGCTCTAGTGGCTTTGCATTAGAGATTAGTACATGGAGCTCAAATCATGGTGCCATCACCTAGGATTTAAATTACTTGAAGCAAGCTAATTAAACTCTTCGAGCCTTGGTTTTCTCATCTAGAAAATGGCGATGATAATAGTACCTCTCTCACAGGCCACTGTAATGATTAAGAGAGATACCTCTGCAAAGACAGCAGACACTCAGAAATCCTAGCTCCCTTCCCAGCACGCAGGGCTGCTAAATGGCAGTTCGAATTGTACTACACTGGAGCAGCCTTGCTCTGAGGGAACACATGGACAGTGGGCAAAGACATCAAGGATATTGGTGGGTGTTTGGCACTTGACATTAGAGGTAAGCCAGTGGGGAAAGTTTTTCTCAGAATGGTGGCTACAAAGGCCAGATTCCAAGAGGCAAAGAAGTAAGTAGCTTTATTCCTCTTCTGACCCAGTTCTTGCTGTCCCCTCAGACTATTCTCTTATGTGTTCTTCCAAGGTTTCTTTTTGTGAATATAAATATATATTACACAGCCTGAAAGGTAGTACACTGCACACTCTGTTCTATACCCGACTTTCACTAACAGATGTCTTGTAGCTCTTTCCCTCTCGGTGTGCGGAGACCATCTTGTTCCTCTAAACAGCTGCATTCTGGTGTATAGAAATATTATAACTTTGTTCTCTACTGATGAGCATTTGGGTTGTTTCCAGTCTCCTGTTTATAGATAATACTGGAGTAGTTAACCACATACACCTGTTGTTTCACACAGCGGATCTGGCTGTAGAATAAATTCCCCAAAGTGAAGTTGCCATAGGACAAAATTTTAGTCAGACCTAAAAAGAGAACCCTCTCCTACAAATATGAAACCAAAAGCTATAATTCTTCTGCAAGGTGTCCAGTATAGCCAGAAACAGACAACTAAAAAGCCCTCTAGGAAATATGTTTCTTACTTCCTCTCCTCAAATAATCAGAAAAACAAATCAAATATCATGATGAATGTGCATTTTACTCCCTATTTAATATGTTTTGCTCCAGATGTTCTAGAAATCATTGAGTTTGATGTACTATTATAATTTTTATTCACCATGCTGTTCAAAGTCTTTTCAATAACGTTAGGGAGGTGGCTGAATTTTTCAGGAATTAATATATAGGAAATCTGAATTGGAGTTGGTTAGAATGACAAACATAGAGCCATTTTATGACTGTACAACCTTGACAATCAAATATTCATAAACTGAATTATCGAGTTAGTGGTTGTCAGGCATGCAAGTTAAAGTCACATGGTTCTCACTCCTTTCCTGGCTGTTCTCAGCACTCTGACCTCAGAAACAATAGCATACCACTCACTTTAACACAAGGCGCCTCTCCTTCCAGGAGGCCTCAAGCACTCAGCCAGAGCATGCCCGTGGCAGCTGGATGGGAAAACTTGGCACTTGAACTGTGGGACAGAAGAGCCAAAAGAGAATAAAGAGCCAAAAGAGAATAAAGAGCCAAAAGGTGGCCTGTTCTCCTTAGTCCCGACATCAATCATTTCTTTCTAGATGACTCTGACAGCAAGAGAGTGAAATTTTTCCAGTGAAGCTCCTCCCAGGTCATATCCTCATAAATCAGAATGAGCTGCCCTCCTACAATCCACTCCAAGGATAAGCCCTGTGTGCTGAGTGCACAGCCAACCCAAGCACCCACCTAAATGAAGGCAAGGCTCTATACTCACAAGGGATTTGGGGAAAAAAATGAAGAAGAGAAACCATCAAGCAGGAAGAAGTACAGAAATACTGAAATCTGTGCTTTGTAGCATGTCCTATTAAATTGAAGAGCATAATGACAAAAAAAAAAAAAAAATCTAGAACGTTCAGCCCATGAGGCAGAAGTCAAGAGGGAAGTGTGCTAACTTAGATGCAGGGAGCTAGCACTGTAAGCTCTGAAGATGGTGCCACCTGGTGAAGATGCAGGGAGAAAGCACAGGGTTAAAGAAAGTGGCTCCAGGAACTCCAGCAAGCTAGGGGAGCCTGAAGGAACAACATCAGAAATCAAAGTGCAGCTGCTCATTTTTGCTGTTTAAATCATTATATATTAAGCTGCAAATGTACTTTGTTGGCCAACACTCAAAAGTGACATATGGCCAATAAAAGGTTCGGAGGAGTTTTCCATCTGCTGTTCAGCTTTACCATGGCTTCCATGCACACAGCTCAGTGTCAGGGCGGGCTGCACTTCAGAGTCCTTTCATTAGCTGTATGCAGGCTGTTACATGGGCACTATTCTAAGCCAGCATATGCCACCAACCAGCAGAATGTTTGACAGGTTGATGTGCATCTTCTCTGAAATCTGTTCTGCTCTCAGATCCAACCACCTTCCAGGACCCACAGAAAAATGTGCCCGAATGGACAAGCCCTCTGGAATGTCACAGGTGGAATGCCATAAGTTCCCCAAGGGAAGTCTCCTGAGGCATTATCTGTATGTTCAGCAAAGTGCTTATGAGAGACGACGACACTCTGGACACTCCTAAAAACCCAAGCCAAAAGTAAAAAACTTGGCAAGAGCCAGAGGCTCTGTTTTGGAAACTGTATCAACTGGCATGAAAACACAAAGAGGAAAGGTCTATTTGCCTGGCTCTGGGTTGTTCATTTCATCCACCATGAAAACTAGAATTGCCTGCAATTGAACAAATTGAAGCTAGGTGGTCTGGTTTACACTGTTTTCATGCATCAAGCAGCCTGTGTGTGTAAATGCTGTCCCTCTGCCCTCTGCAGCCCATATGCAGGGACACTGTAATGGTCCTACTGCGCTCTCACTTACAGCTGCACTGCAATGGGAATGAATCTTTACCATAAACGCTCGGAATGAGAAGCACCAAGGCACCCAAAATCATACTAATCCATTTCTAATTGTTGCATTTTTGCCAACGGAAATGGAGGATGAATGATACCCACAGTGAATTCTTTGTTCAAGTAAAAGAACAAAAACTGTCCCCAAAGGTGATTTCACCATAACCCAAAGGGATGCAGGCAGGAGAAATGATGATTCACAGTACTATATGTGCTTGCATTCTGCGATGCTATCATTTCTCCTGCCTGCTCTGCACCTGTCAGAAATATATTGCCAGAGGCAGAGTGAGATTCAGGGCTAGACTCAAAGAAAGCCTGTCACAGACTCCTGTTTTGAATCTGTTGGCAAAGAGACGGTGGAAAGGCAGCAGTGAAACAGACAGGGGAGGAAAAGAGACTTGTTGAAATACTACATGGGAATTGATGTAAAATACAAAAAGTCCCTGAGACTCTGAGGAGGTGGCACAAATTATAACAATGAATCATTTGCACGGAAATGGGCCCTCAGTTCTGACAGACAGCAAGGATTTAGGAAAATGGATTCCTCCTGGGTTCAGCAAGAAGCTGAGGCCAGGAGGCCAGTGGTGCTTGGGGTTTGGCAGAGACTCACAAGCTCTTTCTCCAATGTGCTGACTTGGCAAAAACTCTGTCCTGAAGGAGCCAACCTCTCTGGAGACTATAATTTCTTTTTAACCCATGTGTATTTGAGGGAAAATTTAATCTCTCTGCCTCTGACTCATTTACACTTAACTCACTCAAAAGTTGTTTTGCTCCTTGCTTTTTGATGGCCAGTAAGTTAGAGTTTAATTTAGAAACAGCCTCTGGACCTGGAAAAAGATCCAAACCAAGACCCAACACTCAGACCCAGTTTCTGCTTTCATTGCAAACAGTAGGGGGTTATTTCTTTGGATACCACTTTAGGGAAAGTGGTCTCTGTTTTAATCTTTCCGCTCCACCAGTACACATGACAGGCACTCACACTCACATTCACACACACTCACCTAAGGAACTGAGTCTGGAAGAGGTTAATAAACAGGAATCCCAACTGGCTCTGACAGCTGTGTAAATAATAATGGCTGCCAGGCACCGTGGAACATGCCTATAATTCCATCCACTCGGGAGGTTGAGGCTGGACCATCACAAATTGAGGCCAGCAACTTAGTTGGCAAGGGATAGGGATGCATTTCAGTGGCAGAACACTTGCTTAGCATGTAGAGAGTTCTGGGTTCCATCCCCAGCACCAGTAATCCCCAGTAATAATAACAACAATAATAAACAGTAATGGCAAGGACACATCATGCTGAGCAAAGAATTAAAAAATGCCAGCTGCTTGGGACTCACTTCTGGTTCCACCCTTTCCTGCTATATTCCCTTAGGCCTTACTTCATCTTTCTGGGCTTTAGTTTTCCCATTTGTAAAGCGTGGGCAGTGATAAGAGTACCCATTTCACAAATGGTGAGGTTTAAAGGCAGTGATCCACTTGTGTTTGGCGTAATCACTGCACATAGTAAACACTAAATTCAGGCCTTAAAATCTATGAACTATAAGTTTTTTCCAGGTGGTTCAGACACTCCCCCATAATTCCTTAGATCCCCTTGGTCTTAGCTGCCTGCTGCCCAGCAGCCTGTGCCACACCATCTCTTCATGCCTCTGAGCACCTGCACACAGGTGCAGCGTGCAGTATGCACAGCATGCCTGTTCTGTATCCCCTTCACCTCCACAGGGGACTTTCTGTTGACTTTGGGTGGGTTCTCCTAGAAGCAGATGCTGAGGTAAGAATTTGGTGGTGTCTTAGGAACCGTGATAAGGGAGAAAGACAGTGAGACAGTGATGAGAAGAAAACCGGTAAAGGGTGTGTTAATGAGCAGGTCGTTGAGATGAATACAGTTGAATAGACTCCATCCCACAAAAGGCTTCTGGGAGACTATGGCATGTGCTTCATAATTCGTTCAACCAAGGGCAAAGATGGTGGGGTGTTTATCCACACTCTCAACTCTCAAGAGATGCCAACTCCCTGGCAGGCAGGCCTGTCATGCTTTAAAAGTCTTAAGCAGAGAGGTACAGGTGCTGCCCTAGAGAGCCAAGGTGTGCGTGTGTGGAAACAGAGAGCATGAGGACAGAGACAAAGCACAAAGCTGCTGCCCCTATACCTCTGAGGCCTGGGACTCTGAAAGACTCTATTCAGGGGCTGTGCATGCACCCAGCACTCAAAGTAATTAAAAACCTGTGACATTAATTTTTCAGGAGCTGCTGGGAATAACGGGTGCTTATAGATAAATGTTTCTCCCTTTATCTCCTCAGGGTAGACTAACCTGAGACTCAGTTTATGTCTTGGAAAATGGTCTCATGAGATGGAGCAATCCAGTTCATGTGGAGGAGGCTAGCTTTACAACATCTACAACCTCTCCTCCTTCCTGCCTCACCCACAGCCCTCGCTCCTGCTCCTGAGAACAAAGCTGTATTAATAAGCTTTGTCCACAAGCTCTGCCTTCTGGGGGACCCAAGCAACAGAGCCAACTTCTTATTAATTTCAAATCTCCATCACACTATGAATTTCACAGAACCTAGACTGACTTAGGGTGGTGAGAGGCACAGAGTGGTATATAAAGTCATGTGGGCACCTAAGACAGTAAGACCTCCAAAATCATCTAGGAAAAAATATGAAACCATAGTACTTGCAGGTTGCCCCTAGGGAGGGAGATAGAACTCCTAGGGAGAATGGCCCACAAATGCAAGACTCCTGCTTCCCCTAAACCAGAGAAAGTAGAACTCCTAGAAGGGCGGAGGATTTGCCTGCACTGGTTTCCTGGCAGAGAGCTAGAGGCAGTATCTCTGCAGCCACTCCATTTGATATTGTCTATGATAACCCCACACCATCCAAGCCCCCGACCAGTGGGAAACAAGGATGCTTGATAGATAATGGTCCTGAACAAAACATAATAAAGAAGCAGATGCTGTGGTTAACTTCAGGTGTTTCAAGACTAATTTCCAGTTTGGATATTTTGAACATATCTCAAAGAAGACCTAAAGTGCCTTCTTAGATGCAAAATCCATGTCTGGCAAAGGAAACAACACTCAGGTCACATAACTGTCCTGTATCTGTGGCACAGAGGCACCATCCCCACCTGCCTGCTCACTTTTCCTGGCGCAGAGATGACACCCCCCACCCCAGCTAGGGCCCTGCTGCTTGCAAACCAGGAAGCACTCACTGCAAAATGAATAACACATCACTTTGTTTCTGGGAGGAAGCTTGTCACTCTTCCAGTGGCCAAAGAGCCAATGAATATTCAGCGAGGATTGTCGCCACCACCACTCACCACGAGCAAGCAGGGTCAGTGATGATCCATATGATGTGATTTCAGAGTGATCCTCCTTCCCAGAGTTAACCCACAGAAACCAGCTGCGATTTGCAGAAGATTGGCACTTAGTTCTGTGCACCAAGTTCTGCCCAAGAGGTTCTCCCAAGGTGAACTCAGGGCGGGCAGCACCTTCCTCTGAGGCTCAGGCAGGGACCGACTTCGAAGGGACTCCACCCTGCCCTGCTGGCGCCCAAGCACTCATAGGTCTGACTGTGATGTTGCCAGCTTCATTTACCCAAACAGGATTTGGCCTGCAGGCCATAGAGTGCCAACATCTGACTTAGCTTCAGCCACTTTGATGAGCATTGTCCACCTGTGGAGTTTCTCTTCAAGCCTAATTGAGAAAAATTACACAGCAGATCCCAAAAATCTTAGCATGACTTAATTTGTCATCCACTCTTTTAGAGATGAGAAGTGGAGAGAGAAGGAGAAACAACCCCTCAGAGTAAACATGAATGTCAGGACATGGGAAAAGAAAGATAGAGGAAGAAGGGGCAAGGTGACAAATCGCCCTATCCAGGACAGGAGGGAGGGGCTGTAAGAACAATTATAAGGTCACATCATCCCATCATTAACCAGTTCACCATAACAGTAAAAGAGTGGTCTGAGGACTCGACTGCTTTGACGGAACTGACCCTGCTTCTGACAGGTGGTGAGACCTTGACCAGTCATTAATCCTGGGCATCAAGTTTCTCATCTGTCAAGTGGGAATCCATAAGATTGAACTGGGAATTAACAGTGAAAATTCATAGAAAGGGCCTGGTGTGATGTGGCCTCTCAATAAAGGTCAGTCATTATGATTTTCAATGTATTATTGTAACTCAGAATGAGTCCAAGGAAGTAAGGCTGTTCGAATGATAATGCCAGGGATAAATTCATAAGTGTTCCCAGTAGATATTCTACAGCTATTCTACAGCTTCCCTCTCCCTTCTAAGTAAGAAACTTACCAGTGAGTCTACTGCTTGAACCAATAATGAATCGTGCAGGGCAGCACACACACAGAGAACACAGCCCAGCCACAGGCCTGGAATCCATCAATCTTTGCCCCTAAGAAGCCTCCCTTCTCTCACGCCCATGTGTCCTGTGTTGATCGCTAATGCTACTGAGTGCTTCTGCCATCAACCTAAATGATGGGGTTTGTTTTCCCACTCATTTATTTCACCCAGGCTTTCTTGAAGGCTTACTGAGTCTGGCGTAGAAATACAAGAAAGAGTACAAATTAGATAAAATATAATACTTGGTGTACCCGGGACTGATTGCTTTTTAATTCTTTCAATTTGCATAAAGACTGGTGAGACACTGTTCAAAACTTTTGAACCTAAGGGACCAACATATGACAGTAGCATTTAATATGGGGAATTAAGTTCCCAAGCAAAAAATGTAGCCACCACCAGAAAAACAGAAAATGAGAATTGGAAATTGAGTGTTTTCTGAGCTAAAGATGCTCATTAATTATGGAGTCTTGCTGGCCTCGTCAATCCCTTCAAGTCTTTGAGGATCCATACAAGATTCTGCGTCCTGTGGAAAGGAAGACTGGACTCAGCCTGGGCTGGTTCCTGGCTCCTCTCACTGCCAACGAGCCAAAAAGCAGGGACACACTATCCCAGGTATGCGCTGGAATAATCTAGGGTGTTAAAAACACTGATGCGAGGACCTCTCCTTAAAATTCTAACCTGCCTTAGCCTACAGAAGTAAGACTGTACTGCACATCAGAATACCTTTTAACTTTTTATTGCAATAAAATACAAATGCAGAAAGGGGCACATCAGTGTTCCACCCAATACATTTTCACAATGGAACACACCCATGGGACTCGCACCCATGTTGAAGCCCAGAACACACCCCAAGATCCCTCCATTGCCCTACCAGTCCCCATTCTTTCCAGGGTAACTATCCTGATTTCTAACAATATAGAGTAATTCTGTTTATTTTTGGAGCTCATGTGAAAGAAATCATATGGTATGACTTTTTGGTGTTATGTTCTTTGGGTTTTTTTTCTTCGTTGGTACTGGGACTTGAACTCAGGGGCACTTTACCACTAAGCTATATCCCCACATCCCCAGTCCTTTTATTTTTCATTTTGAGACAGGGTCTCCCTAAGTTGCTGAAGGTCTTGCAAAATTGATGAGTTTGGCCTCAAACTTGGAGTCCTCCTGCCTGAGCCTCATGAGTCTGAGATTGCAGGCATGCCCCACAGCCCCAGCCACTACAATTTGTTAATATTTATTGAAATTTTTAAATTTTAGAGTTTTTCAGAAAAAAAAATGCAGACAGTATTTGTATACCCTGCGCCGGGTCCCCATGTCAATAAAATCTTACACAACTATGGCATGGTTAAGGGTGACTCTTTTTCCATCTGATTTCTTTCACTAAACACTTGATTTGAGTGATTTATCTACATTGCTGTGTGTAATTGTTGATCTTCTGCTCTCATTACTGAATGGTACTCCATTATGTGAGTAATCCATAATTATTTATCCATACTACAATGAATGTCCATTTGGATAGTCTCCAGTTTGGAGCTCTTACAAATAGTGCTGCAATGAACATTCTAGTAGGCATCTCTCTTTTTAAAAAGTTCTCCAGGGATTCTAATGTGCTGCCAGAACTAGAAACCACTGATATAATGTAGGCCAGATAGTTCATTCCACCTTGAATTTTCATCCTGCTAATTCTTGTGCTTCCGTCTTGCTCCTCCATGGGATTCTTGTGCTCCTTACAGAGCAAAAGACAAACTAGGTCTTCCACAGACACCTGTGTCCCGATTAGTCATCTGATGGGGCTTTCATATTTCCTTTGCTCTCTGTTCCAAATTTGGGGACACCATGTTGTACAGAAGCATCTCTCCACTGATGGACCAAGGTGCACCACACCAGACTTTACTGCATCTGGCCCTACATAGGCCACCTTTCTGATCCTCTATGATGAGCTTCTAAACAGATGTGCCTGGCATGCACTTGAAAAAGCCAAGTCCTGGGTACAAATTTAAAGGGACAACATGAACAATAAGCTCAGATCAACCAGGTGACTATCCAGTGGTCATTTGTCATTCTTTCTATATATTGATTACTTCTCAACTTTACTCACTTTTCCAATAGACAATTTTATATTTTTTATTGACTTTTTGTAGCAGCTCTTCATATTTAAGGAATTTAACTCCTGTTTTTCTGTCACACCTGTTGCATTTTCTGTGTGTGAATTGAATTTTGTGTGTGTTGGGCCCTGGAAACTGCACATCTAGGTCTATCTTTTTTTATCCCTGGTTCTCTACAGTGCCCACACAGAGCTCTTCAGCACCCTAACTTGCTCTCAACAGCATATCAGACCCTGCCGGGTTCCTACTGCTATGTCTCTGCAGTGCTTAGTTATGTATTATTCTCCTAAGTTTGCTGTAACAAATTGCCATAAACTGATGGTTTCAAAGAGCAGAAATATGCTTGTTCATAGTTCAAGCAAGAAGTCCAAAATGAAGATGTTGATGGTGGATTTGTTCCAGAGTGTCTCAGGGAGAAGGCAACCCTGACTCTCTCCCAGCCTCTAGCGGTGTCACCCATCCTTGGCACTCCTCAGCCACAGACACATCACTCCCGTCTCTGCCTCTGTCGTCATAGCAGCTGCAGCACTCTGTGCCTTGGTCTCCATGAGAGTTAATTTTGTGTATCAATTTATCTAGGCCATGTGCCCTAGATATCCAGTCAAACATTATTTCAGATGTTTTTGTGAGGATGCTGAGGAGTAAAAATGAAAATTTACATCAGTGGGCTTTGAGTAAGACACATTGTCCTCTATAATGTGGACGGGTCATCAGTAGAAGGCTAGAATAGAACAAAAGACTGATCTCCCTGAAACAAGAGAGACTTCTATAGCAGATGGTCTTCCAACTTGACCTTAGCAATATTAGCTCTTCTCTTCCCTGGGTCTACAGCTTGTTGTCCCATCCTACAGATTTTAGATTTGAATACAGCAGTCTGCCTTCGCTTACTCATTAAAGAGCAGAGGCTGTATACCCCTCAGAGTTCTGGCACCCGCCTTGTTCTCTTTTTTCAGTTGCTTCAGTTGAATAAGTAGATCTCAAACGTGTTTGTTATATTTGATGTTGGAGTCTTCCTAACTATACTGTCTAAATCCAAGATGGTTCCATTTATTCAAATGTGTATTAATTCAACAAACATTTATCAGGCGGAAGAACTGAATTCCTGGGGATAAAAGCATGGTATTATGGTTTGGATGTGAGGTGTCCCCCAAAGGCTCACGTGTGAAACAATGCAAAAAGTTTCAGAAAATGGATTAGGTTGTGAGAGTCTAACCCCAATCAGTGATTAATCCCCTGATAGGGATTAACTGAGCAGTAACTGAGGTGGTAGGGTGTGGCTGCAGGAGGTGGGCATTGGGGTTTGGCTTTGGGATATGTATTTCTCTTTCTCCTTGCCGATCATCAGGTGAACTGCTTCCCTCTGCCACAGTCTTTTGCCATCATGGAACTGGCTGTATACGGACTGAGACCTCTGAAACTGTGAATCCTCAGATAAACTTTTCCTCATTTAAAATTATTCTGGTCACATCTTTTAGTCACAGCAGTGAAAAAAAAACTGACTAAAAAACACATAGTTTCTGGGGCTAGAACGTCCAGGTGTGAACTCTGGTTCTGTCCTTTTTAGCGATGTGATCTTAGTTATTTTACTTGTTGTGAACATTAAACAATAAAATGATCTTAGACCAGTGCCTGACATTAAATACATTAAATAGCAATACACGTTAGCCATTTTTAGCTATTTTCAAGAAAATAAATGAGACCTAGTGGTTCTCCTTCCCCCACTCCTTTGACCTCCTAGTTGTGTACAACCCTTGTCTTTTCTCACATCCTTCTCCTCAAAATCCCGCAATGGTCCCTTATTGCCTTCAGAATGAGGTCCAGCTGCTTAGTTTGGTAATAAAGGCTCTTATGTATCTACTCCCAGGCAGCCTTTCCAACCTCCTCTCTCACGACACCCCTCAATACACCCTGCAAGGAGGAAGTCTCACTTCCAAATCACAGCATGCATGTTCAGAGGCCGGGGTTCTGTTCATTCTCTTTGCTTTACCTAGAGTTTCTTCTTTTTCCTCCAATTTTTCATTTTTTCTTTTTTCAAGTCTTAGCTCAATTATTATCATCATTCTAATATACTTCAATTTCCTTGCCAAATCTTCATTTTTTATTACCCTAAGTTATTAATTTTATTTATACTTACTTACCACTTACCTGATTCTATCCCATCTTATAATTATTTGGCTTCATGTCTGTTTCCCCTAAGATGGAAAGTTGTTTGAGGGCAGAATGTGTGTTTTATTTTCCCCCATCTCTGTCTTGTGTATTAGGCATGCAGTAGATGATCAGCAAATGTTTGCAGTCAGTTGAATGACCCACACAGCTCTGACGACTGCAAGCCAGCTTGAGGTCTGTTCTATAGCTTCTCCCTCATCTTTTCTTATTCATATTGTACAACTTGAAATTCTTAGAATTTAAGTGTTAAGAAATTAACACTTCTCAGCACACTGTATCTCACCCACCATAAAGGAGCCAAATGCCTTGCCTGTCACCATCCTCACATGCCCTGCTGGGAGGGCCAAGTCCCACCAACACAGGCTTAAACGGGTGAGTTAGTGGCACTGCAGAGTCCAGTATTAGCCACCTCCTCCTGGCTCTTGACGTTGCTATCATGCCCATACTATAGCACAGGCATGTTTTTGTCCTGTTCAGGATATGGAAAAATCTACCTGTACACGACAATCCTGACCTGCCTGATGACAGAAATTAACTAAATTCTTGCCACAAAGATCTAAAAAGACAGAAACAGCCAAGACATAATGTAAAGTCCCAAAGTGCCTGAGTTCTGACCTCTAAATAGTTATGTACCCATTTCTTAAGTCCCACATATCATATAAGACAACCGGCATTCAAAATCCTTTATGTCTCTGGTGAGAGATGATGGATTTATCTTAATTATATTCATGGATTCTTGTTAGGGTGACATTTGGGGCTTTTGGTCAATAAGCATGGTGGAAGCAGACAACCCTGACCTCTCTCCAAAGCTTCCACACTGTGACCAAAGAGGTCATTCTGAGCTCTGACCCATCCCTGTGCTCATTCAAATGGACGAAGTCTCCTCTCCCCTGTTTACATGAAGCGCGTGTTTTTTCTGGCAAGATGGGCTGCTGCAAAGTTCTCACCCACACCCTGACTGTCCCTTAAACACACACACAGGAGTCTATTTCTCCTCTATGCCTGTGCTCATCTTGTTCCCCTGCTGGCATGGTCATCTTTTCTTGTCCTGCTGGAAAACATGATCATATATATCACAGACTTTTATTTTTACTACATCACATTGCAATTAATCAGAGCTAGACTTTGGGGGTGGGAGAACATCAGGTGAGCAAGGTGTTTCAGGGGTACTCATGGCCTGTGGGCACTGAAGACCTTCAGTGAAGTCTGTGAGCTCACCCTTCAGCAGCCTCCTGTGTTCCCCTTGTTCATGCCGCTTAGCATGGGGTAGTGGCCTGAGCACACTGTTGCCAGGGACCTTCCGGGGATTTCTCACCATCAGGGCTTAGTCGTGAGATCCGGTTACGTTACCTTAGGCAACCAAATATTATAATCAGATTCCAAGCTCATCTGAGGGCTGTCACTAAAGCTTTGCATAAATAAAAACAGGGCTTTATGAAACAGCTAATTTGAGTTTTAAAAATTAGATCTTAAAAATTAAATGGCCCAATCCATAATCCTGATTCTTACCCCATCTCTCACCCCTGCTCATCTTTGATTCCTCATCATCCTTGCCCTTCACAGATCCTCACAATATCCCTAACTTTCACAACGGCTCAGAGCTGTGGCAAAGAAAGAACAGGCTCTAAGGGAGTACAACAGTGCACTGTGCATAGACATTACTGGGTAACTCTAAAAGGTGAACACTTCATGGTTTGTTTCTCAGTCAAGTCAAAGTATTCTGATATCAAATCACCTGAATCGAGATACCATGTGACACAAGAAAGGAAAACAATGAACACAGTGGTTTAGGGATGAGGAGAGAGACCCTCATTTTCCAGTGTATATGACTAACACCCTTTGCATTTTGTTGTGTGCATGAATTATCTTTTGATCAAAATATAAACAAGTTTTCTTTACTGTATGTCCTTAACAGATGCAGTGCATTTGGGGTCCCAGAGAATAATACACATCAAGCCCAGGAGGGTACAAAGCTAAAATTCTTATTAATTCCAATGTTTTGGGGTCATAGGTTTATCAACATCAAATTAGAAGTTTCTCTTAGAAGTGTTTTCTATTTGTTATGTTGGAGGTGGAATACAGAATTGGCTATTGTAAATAGCAATTGAACACAGGATATAGATTCAACATTATTACTCCTTTACGAGGCTGAAGAATTATCAAAATATGTGTCTGAGAAGCAAAGACATATTTAGGAATTCAAGCTCATGTTTTCTAATTGCTGAATACATAATACAATCCTGTAACTCAAGACACACAGCCAACAATCTCACAAATAGTTGTTTATTAGCTTATTTATTTTTCAGAAACTAAATCTGCAAAAGATAGCATGCTGCAAATTTGTTTCATTTGCTCTCTTTAGTCAACTCCAGGCAGGTTATAAGAATGTTACTTTTTATAGGCTATCAATAGTTTTTCCATCAGAAAGCTATTTTAATTCATTATTGATGCTTTTGTTAAAATGCCACTGTCTAGTCCACCCTCTTGATGGCAGAGGATAAAAGAGAAATAATCTGGGGAAATGTGAAACATGAATCCTGTGAGTACCACCACTCCTTTGTCCTAATGCCAGTCATTAAATTATCTTCTGATGCAAGTAAAGTAAGCGATGTCTGCTTTACCCATGAGAACTCTGGGAACACTAGCAGAAATTCCCTAATCACATCCCTGATCCTTTCTGTTGAAATCAGTGAGTCTGGAATAAGAATTAAATTTAGAAACTCTGGGATCAGACTCTAACATTACACTAGTTACTAACCAATAAACTTGGCCAATTTTCTTAACTTTTCTCCTAAGTTTCTCATTTGTAAGCTAGAGTTAACAGTTGTACCTCTCTCTTGGGTGTAGTTATGTGGAGTAATTAGATAATGTATTATAAAGAATTTGGTGGGAAATGAGCACTCAAAAATATTAGTTATTATATTTATGTCATAATACAGCAGCCTGAATCATTGCTAGTTTATCTGAGACCTTGTCTATCCAGGTACCTTTTTATTTTGCAATGGCCATTAATGGTGTATGCATGGAGAGAAATTTTCTATTGATTACCACATTCTCCACATTTCACTGCCTCATTCCACCTGTGCTTCATGTTTGGTATTGCCTTAACCTATTTATGCTCCTATAACAAAATACCTGAGACTGGGTTATTCTTAAGAACCAAAATGTATTCCTTTAAATTCTGGAGGCTGGGAAGTCCAAGAACAAAGGACTGGCAGACTTAGCATCTGATGAGGTTCCTTCCAATATGCAACCTGGTTGTTGCAGCCTCACACTACGGAAGGGACGAATACCCTGTCCTTACATAGCAGAAAATGGAAGGGCAAAGTTCCATTCAAACCCTTTTGTAAGGGTACTAATTCCATGATGGTTGAGTCCTCATGACTTAATCTCCTCTTAAAGATTCCACCTCTTGGTGCTATCACATTGGGTTTTAGGTTCCATGAATCTCAGAGGGACACAGACCTTCAAACCACGGCAAGAATCCACTGGAGACATGGGACTGTATTCTGTCCCTTCCTCCTCTCTGCTTTACTCCACTGACATTGCTCTTTAGCACAGGCCAACTGGGAGGATGGGTATCGATTCATTTCAAAGGATAAGGAGGTCTCCAGCCTCCACATTCCATCATCCCTGATCCTTAGAGAATACCTGGACTTAGAACATTGGCTTGGTTAAATCTTCAGTGAAAAGAATTAAAAGGAGAAATAAACAGAATGAAGACTCTCCTAAAAAGAAATGGAGCCCAACTTCACCTTGTTACCTCAAACTCAGACTTAAAGTATGATGAAAAGATTCAGTGGAGTGGATTGTCCATGAGATGTCTTAAGAATCAACTCCACAAACTTCAGTTTCAATACTTCATCAAAAACAGACCCTGGAGCCAGGTGGGATGGCACATGCCTATAATCCAGCACTTCGGGAGGCTGAGACAGGAGAATCCCGAGTTCAAAGCCAGCCTCTGCAATGGTGAAGCACTAAGCAACTCAATGAGACCCTATCTCTACATAAAACACACAAAAAATAGAGCTGGGGATGTGGCTCAGTGGTCAAGTACCCTTGAATTCAATCCCCGGTACCAAAAAAAACCAGACACCGCAATTGCCTATCCATACTTCTACCTATCCAAATCCTACCCACTATTCAAGACTACTTTATACATGTTCCATCTAGAAATAGATTATCTCTTCTTTAAACACTCATAATGCTTCATACCTTGATGGGAGACCTTGTTAATTCCTGCCTTATGGGAAGGTTATCCGTGTGCTATTGTTGTTTTGACTATGTTCTGATTCTTCCCCTGGACCGTCAGGAACCTGAGGTCAGGGTTCTTGCCTTTATTCCTCATCCACAGTGTGTACTCCATATCCATTCACATGTTGTGCTGTCATTACAACTCCAACCTCCTTCGACAGCCCCATTTGCTGTTTGAGCAGCAACTATGAGACACAAACTTAAAATAACTTTGACATGGTGAGATTACATGACCAGGACATAACCCAAAGAATAATCAATGACATAGTTTTGAGGAGTGTGACTAAAAATGGATTGCCTGCTCCCAAGCCAGGAAACCATTACAGCTGGAGCTTCTGGAGGGGAGTGGTGATGTTTAATAACGTGACGTGGGAAAATGCATGATGCTACAAAAATGCATTTTCTATTCTTAGCTCCAACCTGGAAGTGACTTTTCCCACACCCCATCAATAACCACAGCTCTTAAAACCACAGTCCTTGAAATTTCAGCTTCTGCTCCCAAAATTACTAATCCTCACAGAGGGAATGCAGCTGTCCAATCAATCTCTTCTTGGAGCCACAAAAGTCGGAAATCTATATGACCATAGGCAGCATGTGGGGGAATATTGATGGGAAACAAAATCTAAAAAAATGTGTTTGATGGACTCAGAGCTAGTGACATCAAAGCCAGAAATATCGTTTTCTTTATTTCCTTTTCATCAACTCAAATCAACCTTAAAGCTGCTGTCATTCAGGGTTAGGGATACATGGCCTCTCAGACTTTGTGACAGCTTCTTTCCCCTCTACTATCTAGAAGATTTACAAAGAACACTGCAAATAGGTCAGGTCCTCAGTTCTCTGATGGCTTCTTCTGACATCTTCAAGGCTTAGCATGCTCCCTCGGAGTCTGACTATCCCAAAGCACAACACCTAAGCCCATCTTGCGCAGAGGTTCTAGCAGCCTTTGCCCTTGTAAGTGCCTCCCCAGGATGCTGCCAAGCCCCGGTGGCTCTCTGGACTGGCCAGCCCCCAGGATCTTCTTAATATTGGGGCTTCCTTGCTCCCACCTTGTCCTCCAACACTCTTCTTCATCCAACACCATCTCTTTGATGGGTTCAATGTTTTATAAAACACTGGGGACATTGACCTCTGGCAGCTTCTCCTCTTTGTCCTGAAAAAATTTCTAGGGAAAATTTTTATTTCCAGAAAATACAAATAACTTTGCCTCCCATTTAACAGGGAAGAAGAAAAAGCAGGGAAATATGCACACCAATGAATATCTCAACATTTTATTCTGCTACAAAGTCTCTGTAATAAAGACATAACCAGTATGCAAATATCCCATGGCAAATCAGACCTTTTCAGATAAGAGCAACAGGAAATACACAGAAAAGAAACTCATTTGGACCAGAGCTAGTCGAGCAAAAGATGATCTCAAAGTTTCCTAGTTAGGAGGGAAGAAAACAAGGACCGCTGCATCTGTCCTCCCCGGCCTAAAGTACATACACAAGATCAGCAAAGGATGATTTTCTTTCTCAACATGCTATTTACCATTTTCATAAAACCCAAGGTGCAGAACACTTACTAAAAGTGTTCAAAATAGACACTAGGTTTGAGTGATATTCACTTGAACAGAGTCAAAATAGTGGGCAAATCCAGATAAGCCACTCCCCCTGAGAGGAATGGCTTGTGCCAAGATTTTTTCTCTCTTTATGAGGAGAATATGAAAATCAGCCTTTGAAAGGTAATCCAGGAGTCTGGGTGAAAGTTTCACGTAGTAGATGATTGAAAAGTAGCAGATGCTATTATCCAATTTATTATTCCACTCAGTTACTTAAGAAATGGAATTCTGGAAGTTGGCCAGCCATGTTTAATCTAAAGATTATTGCTTTCCAAAAAGCAGTGGAGATAAACCTAGCTTATCTTTCCCATCACGGATACAGCCAACACAAGGCAGAAGTTTTCCAATCATAACATATGGTCCCAAACTTTTTCTTTCTTTTCCCTCTAGTTGTTAGCCAAATGGTCCTGAATAGAACAACACAAGATTCTTAAATAGGTTTGGTGAACAGGCAGCCAGCCAGTCTGTACCTGTGTGGGGAAATACTATAGCATAACTTTATATTGCACAAGTAATTCACTAATATGTGGTTACTGTTAAACAAAAATCCTAGAAATTATGTAGATAAGCCAATAGTAAAAATGAAGAATTGCCTATTATCCTGTCACCTGGGAATAACTACCATT
Organism: Geosciurus inauris; assembly: GCA_004024805.1. Classification (NCBI taxonomy): domain Eukaryota; kingdom Metazoa; phylum Chordata; class Mammalia; order Rodentia; family Sciuridae; genus Geosciurus; species Geosciurus inauris. The sequence goes on along the minus strand of PVHX01002434.1, from coordinate 111,232 downwards.
CATATCTTGGATATATTTATCTAGACTGTTTTCATGCATACACATAAATAGAAAATATATCGAATTTTTAGAAGAACAGGGTCATTATATATATAATTTTCTAACCTATTCTAAATTTAGAAATATATTTGCACATAAATGAATAAATTTTTATTTAATCATTTTAACATCTACAGAGCACTCCATTATACCATAATTATTTTATTAGAAAATATAAGGTAATCTCCAGTTTTTTGACATTATTAACAATACTATAATAAATGAACGTACTCTAGATGTATTTCTGGCTATCCCTTTAGGAAAAATTCTTTTGAAAGAAATTTGAGGTCAAAACTGTTCATATTTCATAGGTTATTTTGAGGTACATTGCCAAATTGCTCTTCCAATGTACAGAAAAGCCATTCCAATTTACACTCCCACCTGTGTTGTGTGGGTCAATGTCCAAAACATTAATCTTAATGCTATGCAGTCAACTCACTGACAAACCCGACTTCTAATAACTATAAAAATATTCAGCCCTTAAAACACATTGTCTATCATTCTGCACACAAGTGCACCCATGAACAAATTGTTTGTGTTGGTAAACAATATGTACACATATTTAATCAAGACAGAAATCCTCAGGAAATGTTCACTTGGCAAAAACTCCTAAATTACATTTTATTTTTTAAAATATTGTTTATCAAGTCACCATCTGTTATGATTTGCATCTTAAATGTCCCCTAAAGGCCCATGTGTTAAAGGCTTAGTCACCAGTTTGTGGTGATATTCGGAAATGGTAGAAGCTTGAAGGGGCAGGGCCTAGTGGAAGGAAGTTAGGTCATTGGGGTAGTGACTTTGAAGGGGATATAAGACCTTGACCCCTTCCTCCCTCTCTCTTTACTTCTTGGCCCCTCTGAGGGATTTATTGAAATCTCTGAAACCATGACCTAAAATAAATCTTTCTTCCTTTAAGTTGATTTTCTCAGGTATTTTGTCACAGTAACAGAAATATAACAAACCCACCCTCTCTGTGCTTCACATTGTTAAGTAGTTGTTCTCTAAGCACCCTCTGTTTCAAAATCTATGGTTCCACTCCACAGAGGAAGAGAAAATGTTCTTGGTCCTTCATCTGGCCCAGCCTCCTTTCCAGCCATCCATCCTGTATTTCCCTTAAGGCATTCTCATGCCTCTTTGCCCTTTCCTGAGCCAGCAGGGTCAGTTCTGAATTCTCTGAGTCTTTGAAGTGCTGTTCCCTCTATCTCAGCATACTATCTATCTTTTCTTCCTGTAGATTGTCCTCGTTCTTGAAGGTCCACCTCCAATAGCACCCCCTCTGAAAACATTTTTGGATTCCCCAAAGCTCACTCTGTTTTTCCCACATCACTATGTTTATGCCTCTTTTACATGTATGACACTGAGTACAATGATCTTGTTCATGTCTGTCTCTCCCACAAGACCATAAGCTCGCTGTACCTCCTGGGTTAAGTGTGCTGTGCATATCAAAGATGCTTAATAAGTACTTGATAAATGTGCAATGAGCAAGTGAAAGAACAGGTTACAATTTTTCTGTGTTCATGTGTGACATCTTTAAAAACCTCACAGATTTGCTCAAATCCACTTGAAGACTCATTTTGCACATCAAAGAGCCAGGTTTCTCCGGGGGCTCATCCCAAATCAAGGCTCCTCTCAAGAGCATGCTCCTCCATCCCTATGAACAAGCACCTGCTACCATGTCTCATCCCTGGACTAGGGAAGGAGGTGATTAAATCTCATCCAGACACACAGTGCCATGGGATCAGCCAGGTCTTTTGACTGACCAAAAGTGGGCTGGTGAATGTGAAGTGGACAGGATCTTCACATTCCCTTCCAGCAGTGACTACAGCACAACAGGGGAAATAAATGAGAGGAGACTAAAAGGAAGCATATTGCTGCTGGAGTCAACTTCGTTGTGTAGAACTCAGGCTAAGAACACAACACGAATGATTCTTAAGCAGCATGAATATTCTTTCTGCTCATCACTGAGTAAGACTTTAGAGGTGCATTACACTACTAGACACCATTCCCAAAGACACTCTCCTCTTATTATTTTCACACAGCAAAACGTATTCTCAGCTGATTTTCAAATCTGTTCTAGTCAAAGACATGTTCATCTATTTGCCATGAATTCGCAGCCTAGGCATGCCGTGGCTGCCATAGCAAGACCACTGAACATCAGCAGGCAGCAAACCCTGATTTGGGTAAGCTAGAATTCCAGGAATTGGGATCCTGCATTCAAAACTGCCCTCTAGGCCAGCAGTAGAATTAGTCCAGGATGTTAAAGCAGTGAAGGTTCCAGGGTCTGAGGCCCCTGAGTTTTGATTTCAGTTCTGCCATTTTCTATTGTGTAACCCTTGGCAAGTTACTTACCTTTTTTGAGTTTTGTTACCTTTCTATCAAATGCCTCACTCTCTTTTATCATACACACATCTTTTCTCATATGTCATCTCCTCAGAGAAGCAGTCCCCAACCACTCTGTCTAAAGTGGCACTTACTGTCACTCTCCATCATCTCCTTGTGCAGCTTTACATTCCTCCTGGCACTTATGACTACCATCTGTAAGATTATTTGTTTTTTGTCCTTTACTAGTAGCAAAGCACCAAGAGAACAAGATTTTTGTCTCATTCACTCAAGAGTGGCCAGGATATGTTTGGAACTTAGTTGTTGAATGAATGAATGGATAGAGTAATTGCATCTACCATCAGATTGCTATAGGATTAAATAAATAATGAACAAAAAATGTTTGGCATATTGCTTAAAATATTAGAAGCACACAATGTATGATAGATAATAGTTCTAATACACTAATAATAAGCATTACATTACCAGTTGTTCTTTAAATCCAATAGTGAAAATATGACTTTATGTGGTCATATTTTATGCTATTTAATAAATAACCCAGCTTTTCCCAAGAAAAGATTTGAGGTAACTTATAAAAATATGTAAAACTACCTGTACCAACATAAAAATTCCAGAAGATTTTTACAGTTAATAGAATTTTCATGCATTTTGTTTGCTTATTCATACGTTTCATGGGAAACACAATTAAAAATTTCATTCTTTCCATAGGCAATGCTTAGTGAATTTAGTGACCAAACTCTGGAGAAAGAAATGCACAGCCAACCCTCACCAAAGTACAGGCAATGATTTGGTCTTAACTCAGCAGGCACCACTGCTGAGCTATGCTCATGTATCACTCTCTATCCTTGCAGACTTTGCACTTGTATCTTCTGAAAACAACCCTTGTTCCTCCATTCTCCCCTTGTCCTCTCCCCCATTATGGATCAGCATCCATTTATCAGAGAGAACATTCAGCCTTTGTTTTTGGGGGGATTGGCTTACTTTGCTTAGCATGATATTCTCCAAATCCATCCATTTACCTGCAAATGCCATAATTTTATTATCTCTTATTGCTGAGTAATATTCCATTGTGTATACATATCACAAGTTTCTTTATCCAAGGAAGAATAAAGGAATTTTGGTCAAAGGGAAGGGAGAGGGAAGGAGGCATGGGGACAGTAAAGATGGTGGAATGAAATGGACATCATTGCCCTAGCTTCATGTATGACTGCATATATGATGTGATTCTACATCACATACAACCAGAGAAATGAAAAGTTGTGCTCCATCTGTGTACAATGAATCAAAATGCATTCTACTGTCATGTGTACCTAAGTAGAATAAATAAATTTTTAAAAGATGTATACTTTGAAGACCATCAAATTAAAAAAAAAAAAAAAAACAACTCTGTAAAATAATGTAGGTGTCTCAACTAGTGTTCTGGGACAAACCTTCCCATAATGACAGTCTTTAATGTACTTATTCAATGTGTTTAATGACTCTCCAGTATCATGTGTTGTCGAGCTCATGGCTGTAGTACATTTCCTCTGTTTTCCCTTTCATTGCTTTTAAACTGTCTAGATTTTGTGATTAGTTCTGTAGAGTCTCACTTGTCTTCTTGCTCCCACTCATTCTTCTCTGTCTGCAGTGGCCTCTGTCAGTATTTGTCCTCTCGATATCTGGCTTTGTTATTGCATTTGCATTTCTTATAGGGTCCCCAGATTCCTTGCTCTTTTTAAACATCTTAAGTCATTTGATTAAGCAAATACCTACTAAAAAAATTATAAAATGTCTTGATTAAATGAACAGAGGCTCAGATAATGGTCTTTGATTTAATTCGTGAATGACCAGATGTGCTTTCACTTCCTATGAGAATCAAGTCTAAAATGGGTGGCATGTTTAACATTGTGTATTGTAGAAATTTTAAGTGAAACTCCAAAAAGATTAGCTGAGTAACCTTTGGAAACATGTTTTACTTAAAAATGGTCCTAACCTGTATCATCACTATTATAGTTTATAAAATAACAGAAACTTGTGCCAGATGAAGTAGGAGTCAAGAAAACATCAAAAGAATATGCCAACCAGCTGAATCTTAGAAAACCACTTCAGCATTTACCTTGGAGAAGATGCTAGAACAGAAAAGGAAGCACAAGGAGAAATCACCAATGTGAAGAAGTCAAGAAAAGATAATCAGAAAAGAGTTCAATTATTTAAAAAAAATAGATACCAAATTTTTCTGGATATTGGGCTGCAGTTAATCCTGGACCACAAAGTTGGCTATAATGAGCAAAGCAAACAAGAAAATATATTTACTTCTGAGACTCATAGATAGTATCACCTCACTTAGGAGAATCACAGGCCTTTCTAGCAATGAAACTTAGAAAATTTTCCCTCGTGGGTCCTAATGAAGGGACTACTGTGCAAGGGAATGAACTACTTCCCCAGCAACCTCCCATGCTAAATATCAAGAGTTCAACAGGAGTGCTTCTAACATAACCCACAGCAGCAGTAAATGTCACTACCCAAAGGCCATTCACAAAAGTAGTCCATGTGGAGTCGAGACAACGGAGTCCCAATACGCAGCTCTCCATTCGTGAGTAACTTGTAGAATTTCTTAAAGAATGGACTTATTTGTTCTCTCAATAAATATTTATTGAGTATTTTTATGGGTCAGGTATTATGCAGGGCACCTGGGAGAAAGCAGCAACAAGACAAATGGAGTCCCTCCCCGCCAAGAACAGTCTTCTAAACACAGATCAACAAGTACAAAACATTGAGATGTGCGCCCAGGGGCAGGACGTGTACACTCGGGGTCTTGAGCTCCATGGCCCTCTCTGGTCCAGGTGCTTTTTCTTTCACTTCATTGTACCTTATCTTGTTTTACTGACACATACTGCCTTGTTCTTACTGAAATCAGCACCACCTCCAGAAATCTGTTTTAGAAAACCTAATCTCTGATCCCACTTCCTCTCCTAGCTCCAGCTCATTGACACAATCTGATATCCGCAAACCACCCAGCTCTTTCTCATTATCCACCAGGCAGCACTTCTTTTTAAATTATCTTTCTTATTCATTTGAGTGGTTTGGTATATCCTTCTAATTACTTCCTCAAAGGCTTCTCCTCCTTTCCTCTTTCTTCTGTCACGCTTGCCAGACTAAAACCCAGTCTTCCTAAGCCCAGTTTGTCCACATTGCATTTGAAAAGCTGAATATTTCTGGGGGGAAAACACACACACAATCTTGCTGACAAATTTCACTTTAAATTCATGATAAAAACCTGAACAAATCAATAGACTTTCCTCTTATATTTATTTCTTTAATAAATTTCCTTTGCCAGTTTCAAAATGATTATACCTTCTATATTCTCTTTCCTCAAATCCCCTTCAATATGAATTAAAAATTATTTTTAAATGTTCATTATGATTTTAAAAAAATAGATTCCATCTGGTTAGAATACACGCATCTTCCTCCCCACCAAATCTAAGTTACCTTCATCTCTACCTATCTCCCTCATTCTCCTATTTCAGTGGGAGAAGCCCAGCTCCTCCAAGACAGGCCCATCTCCTCTAGAACTCTGGTTCCCAATACTTCCAGGATTCCTGGAAAGTATTCTTTGCCACATGTTTTCTCTATTTTTCATTATTAGATCATTCTCTCCAATGTGTAAAAATGCTTTAGAATTTTCCATGGTAAAAAACAGATACAAACAAAAAACCACCTCCTTCATTCAATATTCCCCCCAATTGGTATTCAATTTCTCTTTCATATATAGTTTTTTAAAATATTCACTTCTTCCTAAGAGTTTATTTCAATTTTACTTCTATCCACAGGACTTCATTGAAACTGCTCTGTTAAGGATGCCCATGATCTCTGTGTTGCCAGATGTAATGGGTTGATATGTATTTCACCTTAACCTCTGACTTCTCCCTCCTATTCTGGCAATACCACCTTCCTCTGGGTGTCCTCCTACCCACCTTCATGATCCTCTCTGAAATTTATGTGGCAGCTACATCTCTGACCTATGTACCCCTGCATTCAACTGCCCACTTGACACACAGGTATGAAATGACTGTAGGCTACAGGGTGGACCCCCATTTCTCACCCATCTGAACTTTAGGGAAACACACTTTAGCATTGTATTTTCTAGAAGATTCTAGTAAAAGAAGCACAAGGAGAAATCATCAAGATGAAGAATCAGGAAAAGCTAAGGAGATAAAGCAAAGGGTAGATCATTCCTAAGTAATAGATACGTGTGCTAAAGTTTAGCCCAGGCCACTTGTATGAACAAATAGAAAAACATCTTTAATTATGAGACTCAAAAAAGTGTCAGGGCAAGGGAGGTGACAAGGCAAAGTCAGGGGCTGTAACAGAACTCTGGAAGGCAGTTGATGATGGCAATGGGCATGGAGAGGAGTCCAGGCATGTAAGAGGCGGAGTTATCTAAACTTGGATATTGACAGATGTGATAAGATATGGGAGAGAAGGATTGGAGTCAAGGACAACCAGAGTGGTGTCATTCGCTGAGATTGGGAACTTGGAAAGAAGATGGGATGCATAGAATATGTTCTTTAGAAATTTTCCAGAAAACTATTTTTTCCCAAGTGAGCTTTTAAGTAGAATTTGAACAGAAGAGAGTTTGAGGTTTATTTTTTGGAGATGGAGGACATCCCCAAATGGGAAGTATTACCCATTAAAACCAGATGTTATACCTTCCTTGACTTTCAGCAGTGCAGGAACACAGCTGTTTGGCACTCCGTACCCCAACACTGGTTCCACACCTGGCATACAACACATTTTAGTCAGCTTTTTCACCACTGTGACTAAAAAAACCAACCAGCACAATTGCAGGGGAGGAAAAGTTTATTTAGGGGTTCACGGTTTCAGAGGTCTCAATTCATAGACAGCAGACTCATTCCTTGAGGATCAAAGTAAGGCAGAACATCACAGTGGAAGAGTGTGGCAGAGGGAAGCAGCTCACATCATGATCAGAAAGCAGAGAGAGACACTCCACTCACCAGATACAATATGTACCCCCAAAGCCATGCCCCCAATGAACCACTTCCTCCAGCCACACTCCACTTGCCTCCAGATACCACTCAATTAATCCTATCAGGGATCAATTCATTGATTTTTAAGGTTCTCACCACCTAAACATTTCCCCTCTGAACGCTTTCATATTGTCTCACACATGAGCTTTTGAGGGACACCACATCTAAACCACAACACAACAGGTTGTCTGTGAACAGTTTCTCAGCAACTGAAAATGTCATTAGTACCTTATGAATAGTTCAGCTGAACTTTAATGGGCACCTCTCACTTGATTTTTCTGTGCCTCTCTCCTGGTATGTAAAATGGGGATATCTATAGCAACCTTGTGAGAATTAAATACAGTAATATTTGTGAAGACTTAGAACAGTGCATAGCTCATAGTAGATGTTAAGAAACATACTTTTGTTAATAATATTTGTTTCAGGAACTTCTGCTTTGTTGTGGAAAAGGACAAAATGACTTGTATGACATTTTTAAAAGGAAAAAAAGCCTTCAGGGAGTAAGGCTCTTGAGAACTAGAACCACTGAGCTCTGCTTCAGTCACTTGGGCATACAAGCATCTGGACCCATGAAGCATAGTCAGCTGGCAGACTATCTTCATGGCAGCTCCCTTCATGTTTCTGTTGGTGAAACCAACCTCAGAGGAAGCTGAGGGTGCCAAGGAGTGGGAGCCCTGTGAATGCTCAATGGTGCAGTTAAGCCACATTCTTTCAGGAGAGAATCCAAGGTTGCTGTTCATTTGAGGTTCCTTGGTGGCCACTCCCTCTAGTGACATGATCGCAAGTCCATGTGCAGGCAGATGAATGGTGTGCCATCCCAACAGAAGGCAAGCAAGCACAGAAGGTATTGAAAGAGAGGCTGCCCTCTAAAAATGAACTTCTTTTTCCCTTTGTATCCAGAAAGAAAATCTGAAGGCAGCAGGATTAAAGATCCTCCAGAGCCTCAAAAACAAGCATGTGAGTTGAAAGAAGTTCAGAAAACATGGTACACGCAGAGAGGCACAGAAATAAAAATACTGCAGCTAGATTACCATCATGGCTGCTGATTCTTCCTGTTTACACATCCCAGCTTTTCCAGATCACCAGGAACAACGAAGTCTGCTGAGGCCAGCCAACAGGTTCGGTGTAACATGGCTGGAAGACAATGCTCATCCATCAAAAGCAACCAGCCCTTGCAAAACTTCTTAATACAGGTATAAATATCTGTATTTTCAAAATGCTTTCCAACTTTTTTTTCCTTTTGCCTCGTGGCTACTTGCCCACTGAATCAATGGCATTTATTCCTTCAAGTGAAGGGCAGACTTGGCCTAGAACAAAACAGCCACTCCTCAATTTGAGTTTTCTATCCCTAGAGGACAAGAGTTCTGAAAGCCAAGATTTGTTGAAAGAAAAAAGTATTTTCAAAGTCTCAAACTCACTGTTGACATTATCAAGAGTAAAGTCCAGAGATCTGAGCATAGAACTCTGCCCAGATCCCAGGGCTAGAACCCATCACTGAGACTGAGTCACCCAAGCTAGGTTCTTCCAAAGCCATCATGGAGCCAGAGTTGGAGCTTTGAGATATATACTGGGGTTTGGCACCTATGAGAGGAAGCGGGAGGAAGCAGGATTGAGAAGTAGGAGAAACTTTGAGAAAAGTCAAAGGAATCCCCAGCAAGGAGCTCTGTGTCAGGGGGGCTTTATGTCCCTACCTTCCCTTGCCCTGTGGATGTGACCTCAGGGAGTAACATTCTGGAACCCAGGCAGACCATGAAGGGACTGGGAACTGAAAGCTATGGGTGGTATTCCACAGTGTTCTTCCAGTTTGAGGAAGAACTGGAAAATGAAGAAGAGAAGGGCAAAGGGGGAACCTGTATCTTCAAGTTATAGAAAAAGGTAAAATAGCTTTAGTTCTTTGGGAATCTAATGCAAAACAAAGCTGACTGAGCATTCCAACTGTCTGGAACATAAGGGCTCTTTTTGCAAAGACTTCTGCAGGTCATGCTTTCAAGAGATGTGTTAGGTCTGGTCAGGGTCCAGGATGTTCAATTAGGGGGACCAGTCAGTAGCTGCAGAATGGAGTGGCAAGCCAGATGCTGACAGTCACCAGTACACACGCCTCCTGTCAATCAGTGGGTTTTCCTGACCTATCCAGGAAGGACTCTGGCCTTCTCTTCCTGCCCCCAAGTCCTCCCCTTCCTGACCAGGCTTTCTTGAAATTCTTTGTATACTGAAGCCCCAGTGCCATTTCTCTCGGACACGCTCTGATGGACGAGAGGATTCGGCCCGAGAGCATGTATTCCAATAAAGCCTTGCCAAGCGGCTTAATTCATCTCCTCCTGGTTGTCTAATCTTAACATAATGGTGTTGAAACCCGGGAGGGTTTTGAACCTCCTCCGCACCGGGGTTGAGGCAAGCCCTCTGAACCAGGAGAACTCCTGAGCTGCTCCCTGTCTTCCTCATCCGGACCGACAAGAGTGAGGTAGGCCCCCGTCCTTCCTTTGACTTCTCAGCTTGCCCCTCCCCACTGTCCACTCCAGAGGCCCATCCTGTAAGTCGCACGTGTGCATGGGCTCTCTGTCCGCTCGAGGCCACATGGATCTGGGAAGACGTTCCCAATCCCCGTGTTAGCCAATCGCCGCTGCCGTTCGGGCCCGGAGGGTTCGAGGGATGCCTCAATCTTCCGCTTGCCCCCCCCTTCTCCTGTGGACGTGAGCATTCTTTGGGATGCCAATTTATGTTCCCGCCCACTCCCTGGGACCGCTGAGAAGTCACAAGGAACTTTTGATTTTTCAAATCCTCACTGATTTGTCTAATTTTTGTCACCGGATGGGGAAAGGGACAGAAATTCCTTTCATCAAGGCTTTGTTGGAAGTGCACTCTCGCCCCTCCCTTCTTTCCCTGCTGTTCTGTCCTTTCAAGTTCTTCTCCCTGCACTCTCGCCCCTCCCTTTCCCATCTGTTGTGTCTTCTCAAGTTCTTCTCGCTAACAAAATCTCTTTCCCTTTACTACTCTTATCTCCTTCTTCATGCAGCCGCACCGCCAGGGCCCTGCTGCTCCAGACGGCTGGCACCGCGGCCGGGCTCGCTCTTCCCGCCAGAGAAAACAAAGCAGGCCTCAGTCGCACTGCGAGGCATTGGGACGAGGCATTCACCCGAGCCCGCCTGCCCCGCCTCCCCTCACTCTCAGCTCCCCTGAGCTGCAGCCGCCGCCTTCCCGGGAGTGGAGCTGACCTCGGTCCCAGTGCCCGACGACAGAGACAGAGAGTTGGGCGGGGCCTGCCCACCCTGCTTTCCTGCATCTCTCACTCCGTCTGCACGCACCGCTCCGACAAACTGGCGTGGCTGCTCTCGCAGCACAGCACTACCAGCTGGAGCTCTCTCTTGCTAGTCTGTGAGCTACCAAGCCAACCACCCTGCATTTTTTTTTTTTTTTAATTTTTTTTAGTTGTCAATGGACCTTTTTTATTTATTTATTTATATGTGGTGCTGAGAATCGAACCCAGTGCCTCACGCATGCTAGGCAAGCGCTCTACCACTGAGCCAAACCCCAGCCCCCACCCTGCATTTTTGTTATGTTTACCAGCCGTGTCTTTTTTTTTTTTCCTAAGACTTTCTTTTCTTAACTTCTATATTTTTGCTATCAAAATTGGCACAGAGAATGAGCACTCATCAATTAAACCTAAAAAGATGGATCCAAATATTTTTAATTCACATCATTTAAAAGGTTCAATTTAACTTGAATAAACACAAAGGTTTATAGATTCCTATATGAACTTTTAAAGGTTTCTACTGTTGCCTAAGTTCAAAAAAATTTACAAGGATTGCTTTGGGATATGGACAAAAGGAATTAAAGATTCTAAATATGGTATTTATTGGAAGGAAAAAAATTTCTAATCAAAAGGTTTACAACTGTGATTAAATGAAAAGTTAACATCTAAATTTATCTTTCAGAACTAAATGTAATAACATCAATGTAATTCTGGTTCTATATTAAATGTGTTCCTATCTTCCAGGTATACAAGTCTTTAAAATAGAAGGTTTAAAAGAATGTTTTATCAAGCTGATATTCTCCAAACTGAACTTGTATGATATCCATTCATATCATTTAATGTTTTATAACTGAACCTATCATCAATACGATAAGACTTTAAGTTATTTATACATCAAAGTGATCTTTTAAATAAATGAAAATCTAATCTATTTAATATTCTACTAAGATTTTACAAGGACCCCTGTCTTACCTGAGATAGTCCTGTCTCCCAGCTTACTACAATGGCTTCAGAATAGATGAGACTCCAGTTCAAAGGATTAATTTTGTTGTAAAGATCATTAGGACCTCTAACAGGGATATAATATGTAACTCACCTAAAATTTGAGAAAGCTGTTACACAAACTAAATGTTTTGCTGTTGTTGATTTTATTTTGTATTTTACTGAAACTCTAACTATTGCCTGTTAATGTTTTACAGAGGTACTACTTCAAGAACAACCAACCCAAATTATTTTAAGATAGATCAGCCACCACCTATAAGATAGACCTTAAAGTTAAAGCCTAGTACCCTTACTTTATAAGTGGTGAGATTGGCTTGCTGAGTGTTTAAGATCAAGACTTAAAAACTAAAATTAAAGGGCCAGGAAAAACAGTATTTGGCTCTTGCCCTTTGAGTCAACCTAAATCCAAGGAATGAGGAAACTTCTCTGAAGCTCTCTACACCTCTGGGCCACAGGACCTCCTGATCAGGGAGATTTCTGAGACCAATAGAGAATTAAAGAGCCAATCAAATGCCACACGATGAACAGGAAGGTCAAAAAGAGAGGGAACCTTCTTTCATGCTTCCCGGGGAAGCCAAATGGTCACCGCCAGACCTCGACCTATCTTAACACATATGGCACTAGCAGAGCTAACTGCTGCCCTCAAGTTCCTCAAGGATGCCTCCCAGTAGACCAAAAGGTGACTCTTAACAATTTGTAAGAACAAAATTTGACTTGCTTCATCTTAAACACCTAGCAAAACCAAGAACACAGCCGTTCCTGGGCATTTAAAATAATTTAAAGATAGACATCTATGACATTAAAAACTAAATACTATGTTTACATGCCTTGTTCTCTCCAGCCTTGTTGTAGGGACTTAACTGTACAATGAGGCTGAATTACCGTGACTTGTTACCACCTCCCTTTCTAGGGCAAAAAGGGCCATCTTTGTATTGGTAATAGTTGGGCTCTCCTTGGCCCCCATTCACTGCCTCTGGGCTAAGGCAAGTGGACTTAATTATGCAGTAATTGCTACTTAAAAAGTTGAACAAATTTCATTACAGAATAGACCAGCCTTGAACTGGTCCATCACGCTGGATTCCCACCAAACTCAAAATTTCTCGGCAGCCCCCTTCTTTTTCTGCTAATCAGTAATCTCTCCCAATCTTCTGTTCCTACCCACAGGTGATGTTTCTACATTCAAGCAACATGACTGACAACCAGAGGCTCCCACACCCCTGCATCTGCCTCCCTGCCTGACCAACCTCCCAGCCGCACCCCCATCTCTAGATGCCCCCAATCCTGCACGAAGTAGCCAGACAGAATCTGCTGTCCTATATCACCAAAAAGGCTGGGATGTTAGGTCTGGTCAGGGTCCAGGATGTTCGATTAGGGGGACCGGTCAGTAGCTGCAGAATGGAGCGGCAAGCCAGATGCTGACAGTCACCAGTACACACGCCTCCTGTCAATCAGTGGGTTTTCCTGACCTATCCAGGAAGGACTCTGGCCTTCTCTTCCTGCCCCCAACCCTTCCCCTTCCTGACCAGGCTTTCTTGAAATTATTTGTGTACTGAAGCCCCAGTGCCATTTCTCTCGGACACGCTCTGATGGATGAGGGGATTCAGCCCGAGAGCATGTATTCCAATAAAGCCTTGCCGAGCGGCTTAATTCATCTCCTCCTGGTCGTCTAATCTTTACAAGATGGACTTACTAAAAGTAACTGTAGTCCCAAGAATAGTTCTGGACTCTGTGACATGCTATACTAAGTTGCTTAGATTACAATGGCCAAATGGACATCTTTCTGGTCAATTCCCCTACTTCTTCATTTCCGTATCCCCCACAAGCACTGAGATATGACAACTTTCATCTCTGATTGCTAAGAAAGAATTTCACAGTAACCTAAGTAATTTGGACAGCCTATCCCAGCATGAAGAGAATTACAAAGCCTTTTCTGGCCTTCTCTGTTCAGGACCAGATTCTCTTATGTTCAGTCCTAATGAGCTCTATGACTCTTGATTTCCAAGCCTAGGGCAGAAATTCTAAGCCCAGTAAATTTTGAGGAATCTCTGATGAATTCCTTCATCCCGATTATTTAGAGTAAAGGAGGCATCAATCTCCCCACACAGGGATGGCAGCCTTCATACCACAGACTAAGGAAAAATGATGATGCTAACTCAGACCCTGAGGGGGTTTATTATATGAAAGTGAAGAAAATAAATCTCTACACTCTATCATGTCAGGGCCCCTCTGTTTCTTGTTCTCATTTGCCACCCTCTCTGGACACCCCAGTGAAAAAGAGCAGGAGGTGAAAACTATAAAGCCAAGCTGGAGGCAGGCCTTTTCCAGATCACTCATTGAACTACTGAGTCCTGAAGCGCTTATGGAAGGCTTTCATTTAAACTCTGAAAACTAAAGCCGAGGAAGCCTAGCTCAAAAGAAGTTGAAGAAACAAGTATCAAAAATGACAACTTCCATTTTGTGTAAATATAGCTAATGAAAATCCCTTATCTGTTAATTTCCCCCCAGCAGATGATCTGCCCAGTGCATTCACTTTCATTGAAAGCTAAACACTCTGACAGTTTTAGTAACATAAAATGTGCTCTCATGGAGTTACAGTGCAGAGGGAAAATGACTAAAATCTATGTTCTAGGCCTTTAATCATACAGCTCAAAAAGTCTGTGGTGTTATTCCCATTTACTATTTCAGAAAAAATTGAAGGAAGGAAAAATTAAACCAGGTTTGCCTAATTCTACAATTATTTTCACTCTAAAGTGTTATTTTAAATATTTGATCTATAAGACTTGAACACTAGCCAGTAACTTGAACTCCCATATTTATTCAGAAGACTAGACTAAGCCTTCCAATAAAAGAAAAAAAAAAAGGACAAACCTTGAGAAGATTCTGAAAGCTTTGTAGGAATTGGAAATGTTTTAAATAATTGTCAGTCACTCAGACCCATAGAGCAGTGCAGTGAGACTAATTTAAACTGGGTTGAAAACTGAGAATGTCTTCACATGCTTTGTATCAGTGCTCAACCCTGGTTTCAGTGCTCAACCATAGTAGTAAGCTCCATGAAGGATGAGAAGCTGGGAACAAATGAAACACTGAGTACAGTGCCTCTCAACTCAGAGCCATGGCTGTGGCTGGAGTAGCAACTTGTGTGATGGTCGGAGACAAAAAATGAAGGAGCTGAGAAGACTGAGCTGAAGCTTCTAGTCATCCTGATGCCCAAGCTGCTTTCTGACTTAAGAGCCTGCGGGAAAGCCACTCAAGGGAAAGCAGCAACGAAGTCACCAAAAGGCTCCATATAGCAATATATTTACATTCAATGCTCATTCTACTCCATTTTTCTCAGTTGTTCATGACATGGTGACATTTACTCACCTTATTACAGGTTACCCATGGGAATTGGATCTTCATGTTTAAATTGCCAAAGGCAATAGACCTACTTCTTCTATATATGCATGTTATATATTCCAATAAGAATTTAAGAAATAAACAGTTAATATTAACAAGCTGGAGTCACAGCCTGGGAGCAACCATAGCTATCTGCTTCTTTTACCTTCCTCTGCCCTCAGAGTCCTTGCCTATGAAAACCTGTGTTCCAGGGATGGGGTATAGATAATAAAGAGCAGGGGAGATCAGCATTTCTAGCTCCCATTGTATGTAAGATTCAAAATATCTTTTCAAATGACAGATTTCACAGGGCTTCTAATAGTATTTTTTCCTAGCCAAAGAGCTAACTGTGCTGCTGGGTTGGGGGACAACTCAACCAAGTGCTTGGAGCACTGGGCAGATAGCATTTTGTTGTTGTTGTTGTTGTTTGGGGGAGGGTACCAGGGATTGAACTTAGGGCTAATCGACCACTGAGCCACATCCCCAGCCCTATCTTTGTGGTTTTTTTTAGAGACAGAGTCTCACTGAGTTGCTTAGCACCTCACCATTGCCGAGGCTGGCTTTGAACTTGCGATTCTCCTGTCTCAGCCTCCCTAAGTGCAGGGATTACAGGTGTACGCCACTGCACCCAGTCAGATAGCATTTTGGATGAAACAAAGTCAGACTTGATGTATTCTCACAGGTCTTGTGGTTGTTTCTAAGGAAAATTCAATATGAAATAGAGTATCTGTTTCATTCTTTTGTTCTTTCATTCATTCAACAATATCTGTTAGGTGCCCACCTGTGCTGGCACTGTGAATACTGGACATGTAATAGAAAACTAGTAGACATGGTTTTACCCCCATGAAACACATGCCAAAGACTCCGTTCAACTTGGTGGTTAAGCATGTTTGTGCACTTTGGCATCAAACAGGCCTTTGTCAAGCCACATCTTGACTCTTACACATAGGAACTATGTAACCTTAAATCTTAGGCAATTGATTCAATCCATCATATTATAAACCAAGGAAAACAAAATCCACCCTGCAAGTCTCCACCTCCTAACACTACGCATGCCCAGGATCCCCACAGATTTCAACTGAATTAGTCTGGGTAAGCACCGGATCATCAGTAATTTTAAAAGCCATCAAGTACTTCTGTTAAGAAACCAGTGAGAACTACCCCTCTGTTCCTTTGAATTGGTAGAAGAACTGCCTTGAATAATCCACATGAACAACTCATGCTTAGTAAACTTTTCAATACTTAGCTTTGATTTCCAAGTTGTAACAAATGTTGTCTAATTACAGAGGACCAGGTATCTGGGATATGACTGTTAATCTGAGATTGGTCAGTGAGCGAGAGAGAGCTGAAGATGATTCTGATGATTTTGTTTCTTAAAAGAATAAACGGCTATAACTTGACCACAATGCCATAATCACATGCATTGATTTTCATGGTAAGCTCACTTGGCTATTTTTTAGAATGTCTAATTCTGGTGCTTCTTTTTCTTTCTTTTGGTCCTTCCACTTTTACTACAAACCACTCAGAGATTAATGGAGTTTAATACTACCAAGTGCTAATAAGGAAAAGAATAAAGAATTTGTTTAGCTGAGACTCTTCATTTTGCAAATGAGAACAAAGAAGTCCTAACAGTGGTTTTCCCAAGCTCAAACATCTAGTAGGTTCACAATTTTGTTTCGTTTGGTCTCACATGAACCTATATAACAATTTAACTGTGTACAACTTTACATAATAGATGGGTTTACTACGGGTTGTATGTAAATAGAGTTTTTGTAAAGCAAACTATATGTTCAGTGTACTAAAAGAAATTTCTAGATAAAGGATACAAACAACTATGAATCCCTTTGGTTACAAGAAAAAGCTTTTGAAGATAGAGCCAGCAGTGGCATGGTTTTTCAATCTCAACAAATCCTTGCATAGGAACAAACAAAACAACTACATAGCAAAACCAGACACATGGACATTTAAAATGCAATGTGTCAAGTTATCTCTATGGACCCCAAATGCAAATAAGGAGGGACAAATCACACTCATAACACCAAACATGCATGGTGTCAGCTCCTATGTGGAAGAAAGTACAAGAAATGCACAAGAAATTGACTGATATGAGAATTGGAGACCCCAATATCAATGACAGGTATTTGCTGAAATACAATAGAACAATTTGAGAACAGTAGTTAAAACTTTTTAAAAAGTTGACTCATTCCAATAGTGGAAATACAAGGGTCATAGTAAGCTTTGAGTCATATAAACTCTCAAAACTGATCAGCCAGGGTTCTACCAGCACAGGGCTCAAGAAATAGAATCTGAAACTATATAGTAAAGTGAGTGATATACTAAAATCTGAGCAGGATAAGGAAAATTGAGACAGAGGAGAACAAAAGAGTGTATCCAGATAAACTTAAGGGTGTCGGACAGAGCCAGGAAATCTTAGAAAACAAACACGTTATTTTTTAACATGACAAGTAAAACGATGGAAGGAGGAGGTCTGTGAATTGAAAAAAGCTGTACTGAACAAGACCTTCTTCTAAAAGTTCGGGAAAAATTAATTTCATGCAATAAAAAGAAAAGAAATGTGTAGAGGTCAAATCCCACACAAAGTTATTGTCACAATAAAGGAGAAAGAGGGGCAGAATAACATCTCTTCAAAAGAGCAGGCTGGGAAGAAGTGCTCATAGATCAGATCAAAACTGCAACTTTGTAAAATTTAAAAGACATTGTGGAAATCATGCAAGACGTGAAGAGCAACATCAATCAGAATTTTTAAAAAAAAAACAAACTCAGAAATGAGGTAGTAGCATTCGGGAAAATATTAGGTACCAAAGGGAAAAAAAATCTCAAAATTGAATATTAAACTAGAAGGTAACAAGAGCAATAAACAAAACAGATGACATTTTAAGAGAAATAGAAAGAGAAAACTTTTTTCATCAAAAAAGAAATGAAGAAAGGTAAAGGATTTGTGACCAACTTATTTTGAAGATACTCAAAGAAAATTTAACATAGCAATTGTGGAAATCTCTTAAGGAAGAAATTCAAAGAAAGGGAACAAAATACTAAAAACAATAATTCATAACAGTCTCAGAATTCAGAGACTTGAAATGACACAGAGAAAGAGTAAACTACATACTTAAAAATACTCATCCAGAATGACCAGTGAGTCTAACACAATTGACTAACTTTAAAGATGAGGGAAAATGATCCTTTAGGTATCTAGAAGAGCAAGTGACTTGTAAGGGGAAGAAAGTTAGATAATTATCAACTTGTCAACAATAGTTTACGGTAGAAGAAAATGGAGTAACATATAAGGGAAAAATGGGAGCCAATGGTTTCATATACAGCAAAGTTGACTTTCAAGTATAAAGACCGTGGACAAGTTGTTACCAACATGAAAGAATTCAAAGGATTTTTTTTTTTTTTTTTTTGGTACTGGGGATTGAACGCAGGGGTCCTCGACCACTGAGCCACATGCCCAGCACTATTTTGTGTTTTATGTAGAGATAGGGTCTCGCTGAGTTGTTCAGTGCCTCACCATTGCTGAGGCTGGCTTTGAACTCGCGATTCTTCTGTCTCAGCCTCCCTAAGTGCTGGGATTACAAGCTTGAGCCACCGCACCCGGCTCAAAGGATTACTGTTCCACGTGTCCTTCAAGGAATTTACTAGAAAATAAGTTTCATACATCAAAATGTCTAAAGAAACATCTGTGTGGATCCATAGAACCAAGAAACATTAAACACGTGTAGATCCATAGAACCAAGACCAAAAGGAAGGCTAAAAGGGAGAAACAGTGTATTAATGACTATATGCTTAGTAAATGTGTGTGGACTATAGATCTTAAAAGGAATAGAGAATGGAAGAGTATATGCAAAGATGTTAAACTTTTCTCAGTAATTAGATTGATAGTGATGATATCTGTATTGTTGTTTAGATTATTATATAGGTAATATGGGACCAGTAAGTGAGCAATCATGAAATATCAGACACTTTAATTCTATTTTCTTTTACGTTTTTTTTTTTTTTTTTTTTTTTGGTTCTGGAGATTGAACTCAGGGGCACTCGAACACTAAGCCACATCCTCAGCCCTATTTTGTGTTTTATATAGACAGGGTCTCACTGAGTTGCTTAGTGTCTCCCCATTGCTGAGGCTGGCTTTGAACTCAGGATTCTCCTGTCTCAGCCTCCCAAAGTGCTGGGATTATAGGCGTGCGCCACAGCACCCGGCTTTCTTTTTATGTTCTTGAGATCCAGAACGCTTTGTATGAAAGAAAGGGGATACAGAGTTAATATAGACAAAGTTCAATTTAAAATAAAAGCTATAGCTCTGAATTTGAATGAGAAATATCATGTGAACCCTTGAGTTATTTTATTAAGAGGGGTGTGTATAGTGTGTGTATGTGTGAGAGAGACAGACAGACAAACAGACCGTAACTAACCCAGGAACAATGAGTATCTCTAGCAACCCAGATACTTGGATTGTGGTCTTGTGGTCTTAGATTGTGCTTTCCACTTGAAAAAATTAAAGAAACATTTTGGAGAAACAGAATTCATGTATAAGTCTAGAACATCTTTTTATACTAGATGATGAGGAAGCTCTCAAAGACAATCAAGATCATGTTGAGATGCAGAGAAGTCACTTTGAAGAGACTCCCAGAGGCTGAAGATGAGACAATTTGAGCTTCAAAAACAGGATAATAATTGCAATTGATTGGAACCCATCAAATATAATTAAGTATATTAATTCATAATAACTTTTTAATCTAATTGGTTATTTTGGGAGGAAAATAGAGAGCCAATTAGTTGTCTTGAGAACTGGTCAAGAACTGGAAAGAATCAAGCATGTGTCTTATCTTTCTTATAGAAACTGGGTGCTCCTAGGTAACCAAAGAGTAAATAACAGAAATCATCTCTTTGAAGCCAGTGCAGTGGCACACATCTGTAATCCCAGCAATTTGGGAGGCAGAGGCAGGAGAATCACAAGTTTGAAGCCAACCTGGACAACTGAGGCCCTGTCTCAAAAATAAAAATAGAAAGAGCTGGGAATGTAGCTCAGTGGTAAAGCACCCCTGGGTGCTACAACAAAGAAATCATCTCTCTGCAAGATATTCCAACTAATAAATGAAGTAAAAATTATAGCACTAGAATGCCACCATTTTGCAGCTCCCAGGAATTATTAGTCCAGATAGGTAGTGAACATGATCAGTTGCTCACGTCACAGAAGACAGGCATGGTGTGCTTTTCTGTGAAAGAACACACCACCTACAGTCTGCTGAAGGGATAGAACTGAGTAGGATAAAACCTCTCCAGCTAGTTGCCACTTTACAAAAGTATGGTGAACACAGGAACATATTGAACTATGCCACAAAGACCTGATTGTCAAAATCAGAACTGTGGGAAAATACACAGATCAAATGCCCTGGGGTTTCCAACAGCTAAATTACAAGAGGGAAGAGGGGAGACCTATAGTCTAAAAGATACTTTAAAGATATTATGGTAAGACTAGCTACAGCATTCTAAGGATGCACTCAATGAAAGGTAGGCTATTAGACTATTACACACACACACACACACACACACACACAAACACACACACACAGTGGTTACTTTAGAGAAACGGGGGAGCTGAGACTAAGGCACATGAAGGGACATCTAGAGTGGCCATCATAATAATATAACAAATTACATTTTTGTGGCTTCTTTAAATCTATGTTTTTACAGATTCTTAAAATCCTTTTGCAAAATAAAGAACATGTAAAGCAACTGTATATAGCCTCGTTCACTCCCTTTTCTTGGTAAATCCATATTTAATTGGATAGTTTGTATAGACTATGTTCTAGGATTGTGTTTTCATAAACCATTACAGCATCATCAATCCACAAATGTTGATTGAGCACCTATTGTGTGCAATGTACTTCTGTTATTGGCTTGTACTTTATGACACCTTCTCCCTTTCTTAGTTGACAAGGTACAGCAGAAGTTTTCACTGTGGGGTTTTTTCTATAGTTCACATTTTATTTATGTCATATTTAATTGTATGAATTTATTGAAGTACTGTGTTTGGAAGAGGAGCAGCCCAAAAAGACATAGCCACTCAACACAAAACTAACTGGCCTCTTGCCTTGTTTTAGCCACAGCTAACACAGAGGCCACAGTCCAGCAGTCCAGCTGCTGTTTCTGTGAATGGTGGCAGTGGGACTCGGCTTGTTGAGAGCAGCGGGGAGTCTGCTGTTACTGGGCCGCACTTTGATGACTTATCATCCTAGCTTTACCACCACACCACACATCTAGATATCTAGTTCCTAGAAATGATAGTTTCAGAGAGGTTGAAATGGTAAGAAATTCCTAGCAAAACAAAAAAGGGTATTTGAGAACGCCCTTTGGCCCACCCTAGATCACAAACTTCAGGAAGTAGCTTACTCCTTTTCACCAGATAAACCCATTTTCTAAATCTAAAACTTAGCAAGTACATCAGATTTTGAACTTTATCTGCAAAGCAAAGGAACCATGAAAGTTGCAAAATTACAAAATTCCTTTATGACCAAAAAAGCTTTTATCACAATCAAGAGTTATAATGATTGAGTGATTGGTTGACTGCTAGACAGACTCTGGTGGCAGAAACTGTTTTAAACAAATTAAATGCATTCATTTCTGCACATTGACCACACTCCAAACAGAAGTGGTCCCTGTTTCGCAGACACTGGAACAGAGAAGAAGAGAAGTCAAATCGTTTGCCCAATGTCACGTAACTAGCAAATAACAGTGCTAGGACTCAAGACATGCCATCTGAATCCACAGCCTGTGCTATTAGCCTCAGGTTACTTCTACACTACACAAGTTCTTAACATCTAGGCAAACCTTAGAAATGCCAGAGTAGGGAGAACAATAATCCAGTAGTCTATTTGAACACTACCTGGCTCGTCCAAATTGTGTTTTAGATAGCTCCTTTTGGCAGAAAGCACAATCAATGATCAAGTAGCATCTACTCTGTCTCCTTATCTCTCTAGCCCCACTGCCACTGCCGTCAATCAAGTTATCATCATTTCTTGCCTCGATTCTTAGACACCTCCTGACTTTCCCGCCTCTAACCCTAACCTGAAGTGAGGATGAGAGGCCAGAACAAATACAAAAAGGTGCTAAGCTAGACAAAGAATGTGTGTGTGTATGTGTGTGTGTGTGTGTGTGTATACATACATATACGTACATCCATATATATACATCCATATATGTGTATATATATCCATATATATACATCCATATATATATATATATATATATATATATATACACCAGCCCCAACAATTTCTAGGAGCAGTGGCAAGAGAGAGGAGTAACTGCAAACCTGGCCTTTAAAAACCTAGAAAAAATCAAAAGAAGCACCAATATGAAAATATTAAATAAAAATTTGCATTTTCATAAAGTGCAGGCTGCCTGGGTCTGCCCTCAGAGATTGTGGGGCACAGGAACATCTGTAGACAATGCTTGTCTGCTCTCCATTCTACCTCCTCCAGCCTCCCTGGGGCTTGGGTCTCCTGATCAGAAAAGCTTGGCTGGCTCCCATCACCCTCTCTCCTGTTGCTGAGATGTGCCCTCGGCAGGCACTGGGCAGGAAGGAGATTCCTCACATGATTCAGCATAATCCTTCTTTTCTCCTTTCCCCAAGCTGCACACTGCAGAAAGAGCGCTGCAGAAATGCAGACAAAAGGGGGCTCAACATGGGCAAGAAGGGCTCTGCTGCTTGGCATCATCTGGGCCACTGCACATCGGCCTCTCCTAGGGACCTCCCTGCCCCAGCGTCTCCCAAGAGCCACAGGTAGGTGGACATTGGGGTCAGCTACCCCTGCTGCTTCTGCTACCACATCTACACGAAGAGAAAGGAGGAAAATGCTCCCTTGATTCACTTATGCTTCCTGCTGTATTTGTTCTGATTTTTAGCATTTGGAAGGATAGCAAATATTTTGATGCCTCCAATAAGTTCTCCAAGATAGCTCCGAAGTAATTCACAGAGATCAAGAAGTAGGCAAGCCTTCAATTTTTATTGTCAGAGACTTCACCATGAAAAAAATAAAAACAAAAAGCTTTCATCCTAAAAACACTCTTAGCAACAGTGAAGGATTCTTTGGAGACCTGAGGACAACTTGGGCTCTGAAATGAAAACATGAAATTGTACAGTTATTAGAAATATTTATTCATCAGAAGCATGGTTTCTAATTGAGGAGGGAGAGGAGTTCAGAAATCCCTTTAAGAAAGGGACATGGAGGAGTGATTTAATAATTTCCACTTTTTAGTTGTTCCACTATCATCAGTTTATTTCTTTAAGGAATCTCTTTCCAATTCAAAGATTAATTTTCAAAGGATACACAGCAATATCATATCAAAAGTGTTTTACACTTTTGCACTGGATTCTTAAAATTCCACCCAGATATCCCAGTTTTCTTAAGGAAATGCTCCTTGTAGACTTGAGATGTGTGAATCCTACATTCCTCAAATTTTTACCTCCTTATCCTTCCCAGGAAATAGCACTCAATGTGTTGTTTCTCCATCATCCGAGTTTCCCGAAGGGTTTTTCACCAAACAGGAGCGCGTAGATGGAGGTGTCGTAATCTACTTCCTGATTATCCTTTACATGTTCATGGCCGTGTCCATCGTCTGTGATGAGTACTTTCTGCCCTCCCTGGAAATCATCAGTGAATGTAAGTGGCCAGAAAGCTCCCTTACGACCTTCTAGAAAAGTTGTGTCTCAACTGGTTGCAAATAACTGACTTCTGTGTCATGGAGTCCTGCTTTTTAAGGAACTAGCCACATGTGGTTTCTATCAGTAGTTACATGGAGAAGAGAAGCAGAGTTAGTACGAGCAGTTATTATTACACAGCCTATCTACAAAAACTTCCTGTTTGTCCACTACACTGCCTGGCTGGCTGTTGTAACAACTGTTCCAGGTTTTCATTTGGTGTGTACTCCAAATAATTGGACCTCCTAATACTTGCTGTTTTATACTTCAGAAAACTTTTTTTATTTTTACTCAAAAGCCACTATAACTTCTTTAAAAGATAAACAAGGTAATTATGGACTACCCCTCTCCCTCTTCCTTTCACAGCATCCTGCCATTAAGAAAGTGAACTGATATTTAAGAATAAATAAACAAATCCTGCATCCTATGTTACCTGACCTCAGGCATCAAATAATTGTGAATTCAGTTATGAAAAAGTAGGCTTTATTACTGAGTTCTGAAAATAACATCAGCTAGCCCAAGCCCCTGAGTTCTAGTCCTCCAGCAGTGTACACTGCCCAGAATTCTGAGTATAGACTTTCATTGGTTACTTGTCTCTAAATTCAGCTCATCAGTGATGTTTCATACCATATAAACAAAATTATTAGCATTTCCAGTCTGTCTCCTGTTTTGTTAGTTTAATATGTTGAGCACATTTACATCACAGGAAAGGAATGTTTCCTATTCCATATTCACAGGACTGCATAAAAACAACAGCATCCTAAACTTCACAACACACACACACACACACACACACACACACACACGTGTGTGTGTGCATCTGTGCATCCTGCTACCTATCATTTCATTTCTTCACACAGGGAAAGAGCATGGAAGTCAACTCTCCCTTTTCCCATTGTCCCATCTCAACACCTGCTGAACTGCAAGGCAAGTTATTTTCTCTCCTATCCATTGCAGAAGAGCAGTATCCTTAGGACCTAAAAGAGTGCCCGGCAATAGCAGAAACACTACAAACCCTATTTGTTTAATGAAAAAAAAGGTTATTCCAATTACTATTTAACTTAAATAGATGCAAATACATATTTTCTTACATTGCCACTACAGTTTACACTGACATCTATATTTTCTTTAACATATTGTTTTTATTTAGATAAATGAAATACAAGAAAAATAGAAAGATCATCACAATCACTGTTTGGTGTAAAGTATCTCCTTTCAATGTTTTCAATCTTTCTACACACACCACACACATACACACACAAACAGTTTGGGGTCTTTTCCTCACATGGTACTTCAAAAACATGATTTTTGATGGTAGCATTACAGTCCATGGTTCTGTGAATGATGTGAGCACCAAACATGGTTTTTACTTATTGTAGACACTCAGTAGAAATTTATCATTTTAAACCTATTCATCTCATTAGAGATTTGATTTGTTATAAATTTCCTTTACTTTCAAATAATGGTATGCCCATATTTGTATAAATTCTTTGCATTCCCTAATCATTTTCTGATTAGGAGGCAGAGCTCTACATATTTTAAGACTTAAGTTCTATATTGCCAAAATATATTCCACAAAGGGTGTGCCTATTTAAGCCTTCATAGTGCATAACATCCATTCCAGAAAACAATATCACTTTTAATATCCTTGCCAATTAAGCTAGAATTTTATCTTATAGAATTTATATTAACTTGTGAGGTGAATATTTTATATATTCATTGACATTTGTGGTCTTGCTTTTGTGGGTTTTTTGCCCATTTTCTATTAGAGAAGAGTATTTGTCTTTTTTCTTATTGATATTTCAAGAATATATATGCATATATATTACATACAAATATATATATTACATACAAACATATATATTACATACAAATATTACATACAAACATATATATTACATACAAATATACAATTGTTCTAATACAATTTTATATCAGATGATTTTTCATGGTTTGTTGTTTCCTTTTATATTTTGTGTATTTTATCACATTGAAGATTAAATATTTTAAATTTGTTTATCTTTTATGATTCTTCTTTTGGTTTTATACTTAGATCATTTTAATCTTAGTTTCCAAATATCATCATGTTTTCTTTTTCTTATAGTTTTTTCCTACATTTATTTCTTCCACTAAAATTTTCTCTTGCTATAGAATATAAGAGAGTATATGTACATGTGTGTTGAGTATTCGTATATTTTCTATAATCCCAACTCATTTCTAATAACATTTGTTCATTCTTGTGCCAGTACAACATATAAGACATATTTTTAGAGTAAAAAATTAAAAATGTTAATCATACACAACTCAGGAATTTAAATTTCAATGTATTATATGCACTCTAAAGAATGACAATACTCAACAATGACAGAACCGAAAGAACAAATCCATCGAGAATTTTACTTATAAGAAATGGTTTTAGGTGTGGTAAAATGTTTTAAAAAAACTTCTAGCCCTGCAGAAGAAACTACTACATTAAAATGTAGCTATATCTTCAAATAATCTTCATTAAATTATCTCATTTGTCTACAAAATGATTTTCACCATATCATGTGTGAAATTACTATGAAGCACCATCAGCAAATATGCATTTCTCAAGCAAATCACTGCCATAAAATACAGTAGCTGCTATGAGTCTGTGATTGATGGATGCCCATTCCACTGCCAAATCCTCTTCAGCCTTTAAGAACTGACCCTGGTTTTTGAATATCGAAAATCGTGGCAACAAAATGAAATAGAAATTGTGCTAGCTCAATTCATTTTTAAATGCCTATACATTGATTCTGTCATTTCTCTTTTCAAGGTCTAGCACAGCCTCATTCAAATTATGACACCAGCAATAACAAACAATAGCTCTACAATTTGTTTACATCATAGAAACTCACTTCAGAAATCTGCAAATGTGTCATATTTCCCCACAGTTCCTTGACGAGCCTTGAGTCATAATAGTTTCATCCATTTTGTCACCTAATAATTATTAATAGAATCTTCAAAAGAGTTTCCCAATTACTGGAGTGTTATTAGTCCTCTATTTATTAGGATACGATTATAATTACAGAAGATTCAGTATGTGTACATATATATGTGTGAATAGATATGGTTTCATTCAACCTTCACAAAAACCTTACAAAGTAAGAGCTAATATATTGGTTTTACTGATGAGATAAACAAGGCTGAGAGGATGGGCAATTTCTCAAGACCATGCAGCCAGTATGCAGCAGAGCCCTCATCTCTCTAATGTCAAAACTTAAGCATGAGCTCAGCTGCTATGTGATATAATTTTTTCACATCCTTGTTTGAGATTAGCCTCTGTAAAATGGTTGTTTCAGAAGACCTGTTCTATTTGAACAACCTTACGAAGGGTTTTCTTCCCAAGGGCACTGAAAATTTTGACAAAAACATATATCAAATAAACATTGTAACTACAGAGGAAGTACTCTAAAAAATAAAGAGAATACACTGAATTATTTACAGGAATTGGTTTAGACTTTTGGCAACGTGAACAGGGTGGCAAATTATGCTATAAACACTTCTTAATAATTAGGTTCCCACGCCTAAATATTTTGTCTAAAATATACCTGAGATCTTAGTAAAGTACTGTGAAACGTCATCATTATATATGATGCAATAATTTCCTGTGAGGTTACATGTTCTCAGTTTCAACCAAGAATGCAATGAAAGAATTAGCAGGCCCCTGTCCCACCCAGTCCTATCACCACTCCATTACTCCCTCCTCAACCACCACAATGGCTCATTTTGTCAGCGGTTAAGTAGAATCTATTAGCAAGAACACACTAGAAGAGGCTCTGCAGTGGAATCTCTGTGCAGGAGATAAGGTGAAATTAGTGGAGGGCAGATGTTCTTGCTGACACCCTGCAAGGGCCCCAGCTCAGCCACACAAGTGCTCTATCCTTCTTCACCTATATATGGTTGTCCCGCAATTTCTCCGTGAGCTGCTGCCGCCAGAGGCTTCCAGCAAGAATTTTTTCCTTCTCCTTACTCTACTAATGATCAAAAAAGTCACCCCGCCTCTCCTTTACACTTCAGCTATGGTAAAGCATGCACACATCTTCACTGGGCATACTATTTTGCCATCGTCTTAATTGTGTAAAACCATTATAACAAAATGCTATTGCTTACAATACCCCTTTTCTTCCAATCCTGTTTTCTGCTGCTGCTTTTTTTCATTTAGGTTCTGTACAAAAGAAAGCTAATGGTGATTATTTGAATAGAGAGGGCTAAAGTGAAATTAATCCATATTATACAGAGAAAAATATATCATACTCTAGTTGTCCACAGCATTTGAACTCTGGAGAAAAGAACTAGCTTCTGTGGTTAGAAATAAGACATGGATTCTGGGAAAGGAGATAGATGATGCAATCAGGGAGAGACATTATGGAAGACCAAGGTAGAGCCAAGGGAGCTAGAGGTAGGCAATGGGTAAGGAAAAACCCTAAGGGGATCTCCCTTATTCCCACTAACTGTGCTACCTTAGACCCTTAGTTAGTACTCTGAGGAGCAAGTGTCTGTGTGTGAGCCAGATAGTCAGAGCAGGCTCTAAGGATTCCAAATGACAAGGAAGAAAAGGTTATTCATATTCACATGAGCCTGACTTCTGAAACTTTAAGATTCTCATGCTTGGTTTGTGAAAGTGGTCACGTTATCTTATAGTCATATGTGGTACTGTTGGCATGTGACTCTTCACACTTTATCTAAATCTTTGTGATGATGTGCTTGCTGAATCATCTGTGATAATGTGGAGAATCCTTGGAGAGCTGGAGGGGACATGGCCGTCATATGCTCTAGTAGCATATTACTCTATGAAATGACTGAAAGTGCCTACCACAGAGTCAGACAGCCTGGGTTCAAAGCCTAATTCTGTGATCTTGGGCAAGTGCATAACTTCTCTCTGCCTCAGTTATTCCAGCTGTGAAACAGGGTAATTATGATTCTTAGCTCCTAGAGTTTTATGCCACGTACATGAGGAAATACAAGTAAACTGCTTACACATGTTGCCAGAGCAAAAGAAAACATCACTGAATGTTCACTATCACGTAAGAACAGACTACCAAGGTTAGAATCCTTTATCCAGAAGAGATGAAAATAGAAAAGGTGAATAATCAAGGTCAATATAAATATGTTTGGAGCAAATACCAAATCCATCATGAATCTGCTAGAGTTTGAAAACCCAGTTTAAGGTACATAAAACCAAGTACTATTTCACAAAGTAAGAGGTAAGCTTATAAAGCTCTTTATTTTATCTAATAATTCATGTGGCCATTTTACACTATATCTTAAATATCTCTGGAATATTCTGTTTAAAGTTATTTTCATTTCTCTTACACTGGTATCCATATGATTTAATCCATTTTTGGCAAAGTTTCATTGTTCAAAAAGTGATACCTTTAAATTATATTTAAATAGAAACTAAAATATATCTAAAATATAAACTGCATTAACTTAAAGCCCATATAGAACTGCTATGTATCATCTCTATAAGAAGTTCATTTTTAGAAACACTTAAGTTCAGTACAAAGAACAACATCCTTTTGGATATTGTAATGGGAATCTCAAAAGTGCTGAACCAGTGTTTGGAGCTGCTTTTTAAAAATGTTTTCAAGACATCTATACAGAAAACTCTGGGAACCCTTTAAGATTAGTCACTTGACACAGTCCAAATACCAAAATAAACTATAGCTATAAAACATTTCTTTTTAAATGTTATACTAATATACTATTCAATTAGAAATGCCAATCCCTATACCATGCTGATACCTTTGAGTTATGTTTTAAGTAAAAATTATTTTAATAATATTTGAGGAAAACATGCTTAAATATTTACTTTTTTATTAAAAATATTTTCATTCCCTGTGCTTTGACTAATGTGTGCCTGTGTTTTACTTTCTGTTTCAAAAACAATAAGAAAGAAATAAAAGTTTTAATTCCAGGTAGAACTGATTCTAAATTGATAAAGTTGAGAGTCAAATATTTTTATGGGTATGGCATTTGGATAGCCTACGGTTTCAGGGGATTGTTTGATTCTTAATCCTCATGATATTTACAGAGGCAAAAGCTTTCCCAAAGAACAAAGACTCTAAGAATAGTACTTCTTCAGTGCTACATGGGCACTCAGCATCCCAACAGCATTTCATCTTCTTTGTTGTTCTTTTTTCTCTGATCTAAATAGTAGTCCCCTTGCATTGCATCTGAATCTATAGCAGGAGTATGGACCTAGTGCTAAGTAGTCAGGTATATTACCAAAACATTCAGAGCTAGTAATAATAATAATAGCTATGTATCAATTTTTATGCTACATATTAATCATGTTGCCTAAATTAAGAGCAATAAAATAAAGCATTTTGGTGTCAAAAAGATCAAGTTTCCAGTGACAACTGGAGACAGAGTGTTCTCTGTGTGCTTCATATGATTGAGCAAGGGCAGAATTGGGATAGGTGTGAATCTATTGTAATGTTATAGCTATTGAATTGTGGGTAGGAGAGTCTTCTTTTTCAGTGGACTCATCTTTAAAAGCATTATATATGTGTTTCAGAAATACTGCCTGCATAGCTCACAAAAAATATGAGGTGGTAAATATAAGTTAATCGAATTACTTTATTTATTGTTAAAAACACCAAAAAGTGTGTAAGTGTGTGTGTGTGTGTGTATATACAAACAGTTATATATTATTGAAAAGCCAGGCATTTGTACCAATGATGCTGATCTTACAAAAAAGATTTATAGAAATATATTTGAAATTAAGTCCAAAACTAGTTCTGAAAACCATTAAAAAATCTGTTCTGTTGTCACACTTTATTTGGACCCTAAATAGAATTAGTCAGCATGACTATATATCAGAGTCACTGAAGTTGAATGACTTTTGATTGTTTTCAATATTCTAATTCATTTATAGAGCATGAAAGTTTTCAGGCTTTTTAAAATTGTGCCAGAAGACACCAAATTGTGTGTAGTCTATGGTTATGTCAAAATGTGTGATATAAAAAGGACTGGAAATACATGATAGTAATGTTGTAAAATACAATGGTTAATAGTATAAATGACTCTTCCTCCATTTTTCCCCTTCAGTTTTCAAATGTTCAATAATGTAAGATTGGATTTTTTAATCATAAGTGGAATTTAATTAACAATAAACAGCAGTAGGCATAGTTTTAAGGCACAGAATTCATATTCTATATTTTGAGCAAAGATTGACAAAATTAGACGATAACCTAAAGATTGTGTAATACAACCTTCCAGTTTTACAGATGGCAAAATATGAGGCTTGTCTGAATGACTTAACTAAAATCTCGTATCAAATTACTGGCAGGGCCAGAATTCACATCTTCATTTTAGTTTAATATTTTTTCTACTATATCATACAGGAGATTTTCAAAAATGGTTATAAACTTTCCAACACAGCATTACAGAAGAGAACACACTTGAGAAAGTCGGATGAATTTTAAAAATCAGCTCATTATCATGAAGTTGTACTTTATATAAACAATGTATTGATGCCTATACCTATAAAGAAAACTATATCTACTATATCTTATAGGAAATGTGATTATTCTTTTACAGTAAAAGAGGGGGAAGAAAAGAGAATAATAGCCATGGAGGGGGAAAAAACCCAGAACAATTTATATTTAATAATAAACTATAGTGGAGAAAAATGCTACCCAAAGGTCGAGGAAGACAAAGCCAATCTATTCTAAAGTTCAAAGGTATAAACCATTTCCCAAAATATTCTTAAAACCTTAAGATACAATTTGTTAAAATATCTTTGAAGTTTTATTCATCCATCTATACAGAATCTTT
Organism: Geosciurus inauris; assembly: GCA_004024805.1. Taxonomy (NCBI): domain Eukaryota; kingdom Metazoa; phylum Chordata; class Mammalia; order Rodentia; family Sciuridae; genus Geosciurus; species Geosciurus inauris. Next base: position 79,668 of record PVHX01002434.1, on the reverse strand, counting down.
CTTTTCGTAATTCAGTTAGAACCCAGTGAGTAAAAACAATCTTTATTCTTACTGCCTTTGGAGCCCGAGAATGTTCTTAAGGGTCACCTATATTCCTGCCTTGCAATGGCCCAATAGATTACCTTTTCTCTCTCTTGAAATTGAGTTTTTCTAATGAAGCACTCTTCAGCTAGCATTCAACAAAGATTAGCCAGTTTTTAACTGCACCAACTTTGGACCATTACTTCAAGATAAAGTGTCTTATTTCTCAATTTCATCTGCAAATTATCTAGCCTTGAATTGATTTCAGAAGATAATTCATGATAATAACCAGTAGCACTAAATTTATAAATTCTCTGGAATATGCTAGAAAACTTCCAAAGTATTCCTGACTCCTATTTTTCCCCTAGAAACAAATGAATAGGGGCTGTTATGGCACCAGTGCTACAAAACAAGGAAAAAATAATAGTTCAATCACCCACTAGGTTATAACTGGCCTGCCTAAGCACCATTCTTTGGGGAGGCGGGTGAGGGTACTGGAGATTGAACTCAGGGGCACTTGACCACTGAGCCACATCCCCATCCCTATTTTGTGTTTTATGTAGAGACAGGGTCTCACTGAGTTGCTAAGCGCCTCACTGTTGGTGAGGCTGGCTTTGAACTCGCAATTCTCCTGTCTTAGCCTCCCTAAATACTGGGATTACAGGCTTGTGCCACCGCACCTGGCTCTAACCACCATTCTCATACTGGATTTCTGTGGTGAAATAAAAATAGCATAGGACTTAGAATCAATAGGCTCAGGGTTTATGCCCTATCTCCCTACATTTAAGATCCTTACTATTCATCTGACTTTTTGCTTATTTTTGATGGTACCAGGAATTGAAACAAGGGCCTCCTACATGCTAGGCAAGCACCCTGCCACTAAGCTATATCCCCAGTGCTTTTTTCTTTTTAATATATTTTTTAGTTGTTGATGGACCTTTATATTATTTATTTATATGTGGTGCTGAGAATTGAACCCAGTGCCTCACACATGATAGGAAAGCACTCTTCCACTAAGCCACAATCCCAGCCCTCATCCCCAGTAGCTTTTACAATTTTATTTTGAGACATTGTCTTGCTAAATTGCCCACACAAGCCTCAAACTTGCAGTCCTCTTGCCTCGACCTCCCAAACACCGGGGATTCAGGCCTGTACCACCCTGCCCAACTGTCCATGACTCAGTTACTTTCCTTCCAGGACCCTTTTGGAATCAGTCTTGGGTTCTAAGCATTTCTATTGATTTCTTTTTTCACTCTTAATAAACACACATATCCATACATATTTTTGTATTTGAAACAGGGACATAACTTGATTCTCTTAATTCATACACTTTCATATGTTTAGTAAAAATAGATCTCAGCTTCTCAGTAGAAACTGTAAAAAATATACAACCAACAAATTGTCATTGAGCAATCTGTTATGGTTTGGTTCTAAAAATGTCCACTGAAGAGCTCATGTGTTAGGCAATGTAGCAAAGTTGAGAGGTGAAAAGATTGAATTACAGAAGCTGTAACCTCATCAGTGAATTAATCCATTTGATTAAATATCTGAATGGGCTACTGGGTGGAAACTAGGCAGGTGAGGTGTGGCTACAGGAAGTAGGTCACTGTGGGCTTGGCCTTGGACTTTATCTCGTCCCTGGCTCTTCTCTCTCCTCTCCCCCCTCTCCTCTCCTTTCCTCTCTTCTCTCTCCCTCCTCCCTCCTCCCCAACTTCTTTCTGGCTGCCATAAGCTGAGCAGCTTTCCTCTGCCATGCCCTTCCACCATGATGTTCTGTCTCACCTCAGGCTCAGAAGAATGGAATCAGCTGACCATGGGCTGCTCTTCTGAAACCATGAGCCTAAAATAAATTTTTCCTCCTCTAAGTTGTTCTTGTCAGGTATTTTGATCACAAGAAAAGCTAACACACAAATACAACAGCCAACAGATCATCTAGAATCCTTTGTCAATCATCAAGCCTTGCTCACTCTCTCCATTTCTCTTCTCTTCTCCCTCCTTCCCTCCCTCCCTCCCTCTCTCTCTCTCTCTCTCTCTCTCTCACACACACACACACACACACACACACACACACACACACACACACACACGAGCGCGCACGATCTTTTGAAGTGCTGGGGATTAAACCCAAGGCCTCATGCCTTCTAGGTAAGTAATCTACCACTGAATTATATTCCAAGCCCCTGGACTTGTTTATCTATAAAATGAAAATTCCACCACTCACATCTAAAGATAGTTGATAATATGTATATGAGTGAATCATATACCATATATAAGATTGTACGTCATTGCAAAAAACAAGAAATTAATCACAAAGCACTTTTTGTCCTATTTTAAAATGTTATGGCCAGTTGGTCATACTACTCATCAAAGAGTTATAAGAATGTATGCATTTGTATGCATCTATGATATACACTCTATGATTAGAGTGATTATATACATATTAGATATACCCAGTAATCCCTCAGTATCCATGGACAATTGGTTCCAGGATCCCTCCAATAATAAAATCTGAGGATACTCAAATCCCTTATATAAAATGGCATAGTATTTGCATACAATTTATACACATTTTTCTATATACTTTAAAAATCACTTACTTGTAACACCTAATACAAAATAGTTGTCACAGTATATTATTTAGGGAATATTGACAAAAAAGCCTGTCACAGATGCAGCTTTTTCTATGAATATGTCTGTTCCACAGATGGTTGAATTTGAGGACATAAACTTATGGAAATGGAGAGTCAACTATTATATATGGCTGATAAGTATATAATCACTCTACCGGTAAAAGAAATGCTATGAAACGTAAAATATTCTATACAAATAATTACTTCTCTCCCTTCATTAGTAACTGCAGTTAAATGTTTACCAAGTGACATGGTCAAAGGCAAAAATAGTGAAGACTAGATCAGAAGGCTGGGATGAGATAATTCCAACCATCCTGAAAGAGCTTTTCACAGTGTAAGTTTATCAGGTGATGAAACAGCTCAGACTAGAACTGAATGAGCCTCTAAGACCAAATATCCTCAAGGGATAAAATTAAAGAATGGAGCTGGTATCATTAGCAGGCAGTATGTGCATGACTTTCCGTGTACTTCCCACAGATTTCAGAATAAAAGTCCTCACTCAGATCCACAAGGCTTTACATGTTCCACCAATTACCTTCAATCTCACCACATACTGCTCTCTTCACACTCTTCTAGACATTGATCTTGTTTTGAACACATAGGATAGATTCAACCTTAGAACCTTTACAGCTACTTATTCTAACATACTCATAGCAGCATCTAACTAGTGAGCTTCCTCACTTCAAAATCTTAAGTAACCTTCTTGGTTCAGTCTTTTCTGGTTACCTGATCTAAATTTTCAATCCTTCCTCAGTGACACTGGCTAGTTTTCAGCTTATCCTGTCTTTACTCCTTGCTACTTATCTCTAAAATAATACATATTTAGCTTGTACTGTTTATCTCCACAAGCATTAAAATTTCAAAGAGCAGGGACATTTGTGTTTTTTTCACTGCCATATTACTAGCACATAAAAAAACATCTGGCATAGTAGGTACCTGGTAAATGTAACAAATGAACAACAGCCAGGTGATTATCTGTTGCTGCTTAAGAAATCACCCTAAAACTTGAGGCTTAAATCATTTTTACAGCCCCTCATTTCTGGGAGTTTATTGGGCTCAGTCAGCTAGGTGGTTCTTCTCAGGGTCTCTCATGTAGTTATAGTCAGAAGATGGGTCTGGAATCATCTGGAAAGCTCACATCTGATGCTTAGGCTGGGAAGATTCCAAATTGGGCGATGAAACCTCTATTTTTATATGGACTCTTCATGAGGTCTCTCCAGTATGTAAGTTTCAAGGACTTATGTGGAGGTTCGGGGTTGTAAAGTAAATCTCAACAGAGGACACTGAGGAAAATTTTATCACCTTTAATGTCCAAGCCTCAAATATTATGGCTCTGCCATGGCCATTCCCTATTAGTCAAAGCAGTCATAAAGGCACATTCAGGTTCAACAGGAGACAGACTTTACCTTTTCCTTGCTTTTTTTTTTAATAGTAAAAGTTTCTAGAAAAGTATGTGGAGTGGAAATTTATAGCTATTTTTGCACATTTCAATATGCCACACCAAGAAAGAAAAAAAGAATCTATAAGGTTAAAAGTCAATGTCCAGCAAAGAAGAAATGAGGTGGAACTATAAGCAGGTAATAGGTGATGATCTCCACAGATAAGGAGATATTGACAGGGACTGAACTAAGCACACCAAAAATGAGCTTTAGGAAAATTTAACTGTCAATAACCTACATGTTTAGTAAACAAAAGTTAACATCAAGTGTCATCAACAAGAATTTACAAGAGTAAACATCATGTCCTAGAAATCTGAATTCTAGTTTTGACTGACACCAACCTAGGAAGATAATTTAACATCTAGCATTGACTAGTTTTTAGATCATCTATAAAGCATTATCCTAGCATTCCCAAAGCAAAGGAGGCATTGTTTCTTCATCATGGCTTTCTCTTTTCCTTACCATAGTATAGGTGTCTTAGCAACACTAAAAAGGCCAAAAATGCCCTAAGATTCTCATCCCATCAAGTTAATAGACATTTGCTTTTAGGTATCAAGGATATACATGAACTATCTGAATGATAGTATTTTCTTACATTGCTAAAAGTTTCAACAGGCATGTTTCAAATCAATACATTATACTTAAACAGTATTAAATCTTATTTATTGGACTTCACTTTCCTCTCATTTGTAATTAAACAATGTTGACATTGCAAATTTGTGAACAAGCTCAAAAAAGTTTCACTTACAGATCTTAAAAACTACTAATATCTTTGATCTTCTTTCAAGTTTGATTAGTATTTTCAAATTGATTTTTCAAAAAATCTTATGATCAGGCATAGTGGCACTAAAGTCCTAGCAACTTGGGAGGTTGAGGCAGGAGGATCTCAAGTTTGAGGCCAGCATGGGCAATTTATCAGGATCATGTTTCAAAACAAGAAAATAAAAAGGGTTGAGGGTGTTTCTCTGTAGTAGTTGGTGCCTCCTGGTTCAATCCCTGGTACCACACGCAAGTCTTGTTGCTGCTACTCACCTATATGCTTTTAGCTAGAAAGAAGTCTTTACTAGGTTGGGAATGGCCCAAATCTGAGTTATAATATAGTTCCTCCTAATAGTCTCCCCATCTTATTACTCCTTCTATAGAATTAAGTAATGAATTCATAAAAAATGCAAAACACTGGATCCCTCTATTGTCTAACCTGCATGCTTTTTCCAGCTTAAATCAGTGTTAGTTGTAAGTGAAGCTATAGCTTTAAATCTCTTTCATTTGTCACTTTACCAGGCATAATAATAATTTCTTTTATCTTCAGCCCTTGGATTATCTCAGGATGTTGCAGGCGCAACTTTCATGGCAGTGGGTAGCTCAGCTCCTGAACTAGTTACTGCTTTCCTAGGTAAATATTGCTCCTCATACTTTTTGCTAACTCAGTGTAATTTTATTCAAGTTAACACTAATTTACACTATTTTGTTCATAGGTGCATTTATCACAAAGGGAGATATTGGCATTAGTACCATTCTTGGATCCGCAATTTATAATCTCCTTGGCATCTGTGCAGCCTGTGGCTTGCTATCTAACGTGGTATGTAAGAAAACTTTATTGAATAAAATTGTCTTGACAAGTTCTAAAAACAACTGTTTATTGTCTGGGATGAATAACAAGGCACTAGTAACGCATTCAATCAAATTTATTAATCAGTAGAAAAACATTTATTCAATTTAGTTAACCCATAAATAGCTCTTGGTCAAATTTATGAAAGTCAGTGTAGGTTTAGAAACAATTTTGCTTTAAAATCCCTGTCTCTCTAAGCAATATGCAAAAGGTAACAATATTTAACTACAAATATACAAACAGTTGTAGTTTTATACTAAGCATTATAATTGAATTACTTATACTGTAATGAAAACAGTAAATCAAACTTATCATTTTACAGGTTTCAACACTATCATGTTGGCCCCTTTTCAGAGACTGCGCAGCATATGCAATTAGTGTAGCAGCAGTTTTTGGCATAATATTTGACAACCAAGTTTACTGGTAAGCTTGAAATAATTGCTACTCTTATGTAAAACAATTACAAAGAGGACTTCATGAAATCTGATGCTTCAGTAATTTTTTTTTTCAGATATATCATGTCAGTCACTTCTCATTTATCTGCCCCTTCCACATCATATTCCAATGAGTCTCTGAGCTAATTTCCCCATCACAACTGCTGATGAGTCCTATTTTGCAACTTTTTTGGTCACCTCACAACCTCCCTGTTTCACTCACTAGTCACTGAAGACCACCACTCTTTGTTCTTCCCATGGGCTGATGTCCATTATCTCAAGTTTGTTGTCTGAAAAAGCCCCAACTTCTGGTTTTTTCTTCTTCTAGGTTATTGCTTACCTAGCCTTATGTGGCCATGGTCACAAAAGATTGGAGAAAGATGATGAGGAAAGTAAACATTCCTTTATTCCTTCAAATTTCTCTCCAATGTTCATTTAGGCTTTTTCCTCCAAGAACCAACAATGTTTAGGTATTAATATTAAAAACTATTTGTCTCCCTATAATCTCTCTGTGCCTAGCTGGCACAAGAAAATGGGGGGGGAGGGTGACTTACTGGACAGCTATAAATAAGCACCAGGCATCTACTAAGTATTTATTATTATGTTAGGCATCATAAAAGAAATATAAATGGCCACACACATAAATTGTGTAACTCCCAAAAAGGACAAAAATATATATAAAACAAGGTTAATGGTACTCCTCTGGAGTACTACAATTTAGCAGCAGTACATGATATCTGCTATCAAGAAACTTAAAATCTAATAGGAAAGAGAATTTCCAAGTTAATCATCCTGATATCTGTCTCTCTCCCAAAGACAGACAGCTAGCATAATAGGGATCCTCTGGAATTCAGCAATTATCTGCAAGGGACAGGAACTGTGAAACTATCCAAGCAAAGGAATATTCTCTTCTTTAGGGACACTAGGAACTCTTCCTTCAGCTGTAGCAAAAAGAGATTCCCTGTCTATGAAATAAAAAGTAAATGCAAGGTTCAAGTGTGATGACATTAGTAATTACAGTTAAGCGGGAAACTGTATAGGGAAACAATAACTCTTATTTTTAGAAAGTATATTTTCTTTTGAATATAAGCCATTTTCAGATACATTAAAATCACCCACCACTCCTCAAAAAAATCTCTGCATAACAAATTGAAAAGCCCCAAAGTTACTATGCCAGAAATTTTAATTTGGGACATTTGAAATAAATTAACAAATGTTATATTCTTTTATAATTACTAAAAATTTGGGGGAAACATACTGTCAATGAACTGAGGTGGAAAATGCTCAGTATTCATTAGCTTTATTCTGAAAATCTCCAATGATAATTTTCAAGGCATATTTTATGCCTAACATTTGGAAGGAATCTACAACTGTAGAAAATGGACATATACTCTTTTTAAAAACAAAGTATCAAGACTTTTATCCATGAATTTATAACACTGTAAGTTTGGACAAATCTACAAAAATATATCTAGTATCTTGATTGTTCTTATGCTGCTTTTGTTAGAAAATTATCAAAAGATACTATCCAAAAGTTATTAGCTCTAAAATGACTTCTGCTTTTAATTTAAAAGTACAAATTTCTCCTCTTTAATTTGTAGGTATGAAGGAACTTTACTGCTTTTGATATATGGATTATATGTTTTCATCCTGTGTTTTGACATTAAAATTAACCAATATATTATAAAGAAATGCAGTCATTGCTGTACTTGTCTGGCCAAAGCTCTAGAAGAGAGAAGTGAACAACAGACACTCATGGAATGGGAAGATGAGGGCCAACTGTTCATTCGTCGGCAATCAAGAACTGATAGTGGAATATTTCATGAAGATTCTGGTTATTCCCAGCTTTCTATAAGTTTACATGGTCTTAGTCGGGTTTCTGAAGGTAACAACTACATTCTGCCCATTATTAAGCCTTTACACTAGAAAAATCTAAGAATCTCATTTTAATTTAGCAAGTATTATGTACTTATATAAAAGAAACTAAAGATTCAGAGATTATGAAAAGAAAGTCCCAGCCTTGGGGAACTCCCATTATTAAACAACAGACAACCTTCCCCAAAAAAGGTAAAATATGAAGGTATGAATACCACAAAGAGATAAAAGTAACCATGGCTCATAAATTGGACAGACTGTATAAAATTCAGTGAGGCTAAATAGGAAATTAACACATAGAAAAAAATATTTAAATTGCCTGTGGGACAAGTAAGATTTTTAACTCAATGACCTGATGTTACAACCAGTTATTGATAACTACTAAAATGTGCGCGTGTGTGTTTGTGTGTATGTATAACATATAGATATATATGGAAATGCTCTGCCACTGAGCTACATCCCCAGCCCCTTTGAAGGTTCTTCCTAGGAATTGTGGTCAATTTAATACAATAAAAGTTACAAAATGAACCCCAAAACCCACTTGAAGAAAGAATTAGAATATACAACTCAATAAGATCATGCTATAATTATTTTATACTCCCTAAGTAAGCATTATCATAAGGCAGGCCAGAGGCAAGATTAATATTACAGAGGGAGACAAATGAAATACCAGAGGTAGAAGCGAGGTTAATCCCCAAAAAAATGTCCCTGAGGACAATCCTTAATGTAGATAACCAGAGATGTCTAATTCCCCTTTCATAAACATTGTCTGATATATTCAGCAAGTGGCCCAAGACATTTTGATGGATTTAAGGCCATAAATCAAGAAATGCTGAGTATCACATCTTATACTATCCTGACCTCAACTTTCAGTTAGTTTCTTTTTGCCAGCAATATCAGTAATGAGGTATTCAAATGCTTTAAATAGCCTTTTTAAAACTGATACAGCTAATTTATTTCAATGTTCTTTTCTAAATGGGCATTTCCAATGTAATTGGCCATTTGAGAAAACTCAAAATTGTTTAATTTTTCCAAAACAGATCCACCAAGTGTTTTCAACATGCCTGAAGCAGACTTAAAAAGAATTTTTTGGGTATTATCCCTTCCTGTTATTACATTACTTTTTTTAACAACACCAGACTGCAGAAGAAAGTTTTGGAAAAACTACTTTGTGATAACCTTTTTCATGTCTGCACTATGGATATCTGCATTCACATATATCCTAGTATGGATGGTCACAATAACTGGTATGTATTTTAAGTATAACAGCACAAGAAAATAATTTCATGTAAAAACAAATTACATATGTTCACTTAAAGTAGTCTAGGAAGAAGTACACTTCTTTTCCAGCAAGACTAATGATTAGTACTAACTACAGAGAAATTAAATATTAATACAACAAGATCATTCAGGTTTTCTGAGTTCCAACTTATATATCAACTATATTCTTACTACTATATAGCTTGGGGTATAGTCTAAGAATTATCTTATAAATGAAACCAAATTCACAGGATATCTATTATGCTAATAATTAAATCACATTACAAGGAATTCACAATAAAATATACTGAATTCTATTCCACAATGAAAAATAAAGAGCCACTGTTTTGAGAAAATGATGAGTGCTATTTAACTAGATCATATTTTATTTCGCCTTTAAATATAAAATGATAAAAAAGGGTCTAAAATAAAGTTTCATTTTAGGTTTCTACTATCTCCATGATTAAGACTTAACTATTACTGCTTGGCCATAATCTGCTCTGGTTCCCAAATGAAGAATTGAATATAAACATAAACAAAATATTAGGAATTTCTCTCAAAAAAAAAAAAGATCACCTGAATTGACTGATAGCAAAGGTAAACAAACCATTACCCATATGCCAAAATCATCCAAACTATTTTTATTAGTAAAATTTTACTGAAGATATTCAGGCCAATTCTTTACATGTCATCTATGACTGCTTTTATACTATACTGGTGGAAATGAATAACTGCAATAGAAACCATATAGCCTGCATAGTTTAAATAATTACTATCTGGCTCTTCCACCCCCAAAATTTGCTGACCCTGACTTTTCATGTCTTAAAATAGTATGTTAGCAAAAAGCAGAATATTTCTTTTTCTTTTTTAATGAAGAAAATGAAAAGTCCAATTATCTTACATATTAAATCTATCCAACTTTTCTCAGAATATATTTGATAATAGAAAAACAGGGAAATAAGCAAAATCAAGAGATCACAGAACAGCCCCTAAGATTATAAATAATAGTGTTATTTATGTACATATGAACTCAAGCAAAGTCAGTAACAAAAATCAACAACCAATTCCAAGAATATAAGCATGCAAGAAATAGGCTACTTTGTAATTAAGTTATTTTAACTAGCATTGTAAGGAGAAAAAAATACAGAAAAAATACTCTACACTGTGTTTTTAATTAGTTACATGTCCCTTTCTTTTTTTCATTTTAACTACCCCTTTGGTTCTGTTTCCCAGAATGAGCACATTCCTGAAGAAATATTAAATTAACATCAAATATAACAAAAGTATTAATGAGTTGGGATCATGAGTTAGAAAGACTCAAGTAGAAAACAAAAAGTTTTTGTTTTCTTCTAAGATAAATGGACTTTCCCAAAGAAAACACCACATCAAGGTATATCATTAAACTAGGACTTTTAAAATACATACATGTTAACACATTCATAGCTTAAAAATGACTACAAATAGTTGGCTTAGCTCTCATTACTTTAAGAAAATATTTTTTTAAAAAAAGAAAATGATCAGTCTCATTAGCATATATTAAGGAAGCAACAACCCCGGTAACAGAACATCTACAACTTCTATAAAAATACCAAATGGACATTTCTCATTGGTAGAATTTCAGCTGCTACATACATTTGTCATTAAAAATCTGTACTACCTGGGTTACCCAAATCACCAAACCAATTCAAATATTTTGCTAGCTAAAAACTAAGTAAATAACATTGGCTCAGAAATCTAAACATGCCCATTTTGTTTTTGAACAAGGAGGAAATATCTGAAATACCTAAAGAGAGTGGTTAGCTAATCTGTAAGATTTATAACTCGTAATATCTATGTTTCTTACAGGGGAAACACTAGAAATTCCAGACACAGTAATGGGCCTTACTCTATTAGCAGCAGGAACAAGCATACCAGATACAGTTGCAAGTGTGCTGGTTGCAAGAAAAGGTAAGACCTGGGTCCTTGGAGCTGCAATGCCCTTTCTTTAAGCTTAGCTAAATACACTTGAATCAGGGTACTGTTAAAAATATTTATTTCTTCAGTAACATATTTTGAAGGAAAAAAAAAGTAACTCAAGGGACAAGTTTATTATTTCATAGCAAATTAATTTCATTCAATCTAATCCCTCAAATGATTTATCTGAATTGTGCATTAAATGGTAATTAACTATGTTAAATTAAAATGAAAAGCAACGAGTAAGCTACATATCTTATTGAAAAATGGTTTAATAAATAATCATTATTAAATAAATGTTAAAACTTAAATACTAACCCAAGAAAAATTTTAAAATACAAATTCAATAAGACTTGCTCTAACAATTTTCCAAAACTATCAACAACAAAGTATCCAGTGTTTTTTTCTTTGAAGAGTATTAATAAAACACAGTATTGTATGCACATTTTAACAACATGCTTTTCTTTTGCAGGTAAAGGAGACATGGCTATGTCTAACATTGTGGGATCCAATGTGTTTGATATGCTATGCCTAGGTGTTCCCTGGCTTATTAAAACTGCATTTACAAATGAATCAGCTCCTGTGGAAGTAAACAGCAAAGGACTCACTTACATAACCATCTCTCTTAACATTTCCATTATTTTTCTTTTTTTAGCAGTTCACTTTAATGGTTGGAAACTAGACAGAAGGTTGGGAGTTGTCTGTCTATTATTATACTTGGGGCTTGCTTCATTATCAGTTCTATATGAACTTGGAATTATTGGAAATAGTAAAATAAGGGGCTGTGGAGATTGATATTCTTAATAGTGTTAACGTGTAAAATGTGAATGGTGGGGGTGGTAGAGAAGGAAAAATCCATTTCTTCATTTAAGTCAAATAAAAATATCCTAAACTTCAGAATCTAAAACTTACTTAACAGTAATTCTTTATCACCAAAGAAAAGCAATTTAAAACCAACCAAAATCACATCCTAATTTGTCTGAGCCCTTTCTTTTCATGAACAATTACATATTATAAAACACAAGTTATGAAAAAACCATTTATCATTTACCTTACAATAAGTTGATAAAGGCTGGAGAAACTAGAACAAATACTACTATGTCATACTGAAAACAACAAGAAAATGGCTTATTTCATTAAAAACAGTATAACCATTCATTTAAACTGAATGACCAGACTTGCTGTCTTTAGAAACCCAAACTTGAGATTAACAAAAATCACAGTATATTTTTAACATTATACTGTTGAAAGCTGGTGGGAGTTTTAAAAGTTCATTTTTACAGCTTTTGTAAGCATACAGTATTACTAAAAAAAAATGACTTTTACTAGTAGATTCAGCAAAACAGATGAAGGAATGTTCCAACCGTAGTTTGAAATTATGCATTACGATCCAAGCGAACATCGATTTCTCTACCACTGATTTTTATGCCATTCATTATTCTGCAGGCTTTTTCAGCTGATTCTGGGGAGTCAAATCTGACTGTTCCACAGCCTTTTGACTTTCCATTCTCCATTTTTATTTCTGCAAACATTACATGACCTATAAAAGAAAAGTTACAGAATTACTAGTCAGTTTAAATGGGTTCTATTTTACTATACATATTTGAAATTCCTCATAGCCAATTAAACGATGAGTAATGTGGCTTAAAATATTAATGATATGAAAATAATAAACCATCTGAGCATTATTATTTTATGAATATAATACATTTCATAAAGAAATGACCATAATATTCTTATTTTATATTCTGAATACAATTATTAGTATATACAAAATTGGAATTGAGATAAATTTCCTTAGGACTTAATATGTTTGTGTTAGATTCCTAGTTTCTAGGATTTAATTTTATAGCAATAAAGAATAGCTAGCATGAAATACCAACTCACCATGACCCCAAACAAACCTATACATTTAATCAAAATTATCTTTAGAACAGAGTTGCTCACTGCCCAATATCCCTAAACTTCCTTCTCTTTTATCTTCACTTTGCTCCTTCATCTCATGCAAATAAGAGTAAAAGCTGAAAAATCTAATTTCTACCAGGCCACAAAAAGCCCCACCAATTGTTTTTACAGCAATGCCAAAGCCATTTATTCACTAACATAAGTTGGACTCAAAATTTTAGGAATGGCATCATATATATTATGGAAGCAGTTATGGAAGAGAACACTGATTAAAATTAACAAAAGTAAAAACAATGATGTTAATAGCACAAAAAAGAAAAAAAACCTCAGAGCAGCTTCTCAAAATAGAAGGAAAACCAGACATTTGACAATTGTTTCTTATATAGTTAATATCACCACTAATTCTAAAAAGTGGCATTTGAGGGCTGGGGTTGCAGCTCAGCAGTAGAGCACTTGCCTAGCATGTGTGAAGCATTAGGTTCGATCATCAGCACCACATAAAAATAAATAAAGGTATTGTGTCCATCTACAACTAAAAATATTTTTTTAAAAAGTGGTATTTGAAGTAAATTCATATCCTTTATCCAAATACAAAGTATACATGAAATCCATCATAGAAACCAGAATTAGTGAGAATAAAAGGGGAAATTATTAATAATTACACATAAATTTAAAAATGTAAAATAAGACTATACTGAGACAAACTTTGAGGCATGATGACCCAATCCAAATAAGTCATAAATTTAGGATGTGACTATAATACTATTTCCCTCCCCTCAAGATCTGTATGTCAAAGCAAATCAAACTAGAGGACTTCAAATATTATAGCTGCTAGATCAGCATGAGTTAATTTTAATCTGGCAACAAAAACAGACAGCCAGTCACATTTAGCTCTAAAAAGGAGTAAAAAATGAAGAAGAGGAAAAGTCAAAAGAAAAAAGAGATCCTGTCAAAAAATTGCATAAGCCCTTTTCAGATAAGGGAATCAATTTTTAATCTTAATGCATGGGTAACACTATTTTCCTGTTGAAATCTTGATCTGAATTATCTCCTATCTATGGCATCCTGAATTACTCTTTTACTTTTGTTTTTTTTATCCACCCCTTATTATTGCATTTCCTTTTAAAACCAACTGGTCATCAGTTGCTCATCATCTTGGCACTAATTAAATGGTCTAAGATAATAAGGTCATATCAAGCTAAAACCATAATCTTGTAACACAGGTCAGACAATTCTTAGATGTATCTGCAAAATTTTGATAAAACAGACTACTCTGCAGAGAAATCACATTTTAATGGTTAAAGTAGGTACAAATAATATTTAGCCCACAACTGGTAAAATGAAAACAGAATTTTTTAAATTAAAAAACAGTAATCATGCTTTCTAGTAAACATAAAATTAAACTGGGAGATATATAGATAAATGTAACAGATATATGTATGTGTATACATATACATACACATACATATACATAAATATGTATCTATGTATATATGCAGATATCTTTAAGAAAGATGCAGTACAATTTCCAGAGTCCTTATAACACCTTGAAAGTTTGTACCTGAAAAAAAGCAAGTTTAATTACAGAGGTATACCTTGGTAAATGGTAGTACTTTACGGTGATTTTGAAATGGATTGCAGAGAATTTAAGGGTTTTAAGATTAAAGGTTCTTCTTTATTCTAATTTTACCTAAAAATTAAGGGTTTTACCAAACCTAAGCACCTCACACAGGTTTTTAAGCAAAGTAGGGTTCAATCAAGGAAGAAATCTTGAAAACTATTTCTTACATAATCTGTCTCTCCATCTCTAAAACAAAATTCCTTTTAGAAACCACACAATAACCTCACAATGATCTCAAGACTTTTCTAGATGACAAGACCCCTCAGCTACCATACCTGGACCTTTTTACAGTTTGGATATTTAGGCTATATAGCATGACCCATAGATACTTATGTCACAGTTAAGACTACCCAAAAAAAACCCCAGTAGGATGGAAGCAGAAATAGTTAAGTTTTCAAAGTTTCTTTCTACTCTTATAAAAATGCTAACTGAGGTATTTTCTAAAGTTAATTAATTCAAAAGAAAAAGTTAATTTCAAATAATTGACTGAAATCAGACCTGAATTTTTAAATGCTCTAATGACTTAAAAATAAAACTGATACTTTTAGTAAGAGTATAGAACAAAGTAGTATGCTTAGAGAAATCAGTAACATGATTAAACACTTTGCTGTTATATACAATAGTTATAAGCATTATTTATCTTACATTAAAAGAAACTTCTACTTTATTTAATCCAGTCTATTAACAGCAATAAAGTATACTTTCAGAATTGCTGATAAGAGCATATCTAAAAATAGATCAAATTAAAGCATTTATAAGTAAATAAATAGTTCAAAAAAATCTACTGAGTAAATAAAACCATAACATACGAGAAAACAAGAAAATCAGACATTCTTCCATAAGAAAGCATAATTATGATAAAAGGGACAAAAAAATTGGATGTTTCTTCACAACAAAAGAAAGTGCTTCTACCAATGAATTTCCTTTACCTATTATTATTTTTACTATTATTGCATTACTATTACTGTTATTTTATAGTCAAAGTCCACTAATAATTCTGGAAGCAGTAAACGTAGGCAATAAAACCTACTACAAGTCACCATTTATGCAGTTAACCAGCACACTGATAGTAGAAATGTTACACAATGGAAATTTGTAGAACAAAGTTATATTTACATGGTTTCTAAAAGGAAAAACTGAGAATGGGCCTTCCCTGCATTGCAGTTCTAAAATTTTAAGAGTCCTGTATCATACTGAGCCAAAAGGCCAAAATAAATGCTTTAGTTGAAGCATATAGGCAACAAAGGAGTAAGTCTGAAAAACTATTTGAACCCATTAAGTGAATAAGATGAACTGAACAATGTGCACAAACTGAACTAATGTGAGGTCCAACTCTGAATAGGTCAGTTAATTTATTGACTGACTTCTTATGCATTTCATTAAAAATGCAACTTACATAAGGTAGGATAAAAAGAGGTTTTACTATAGGAATAATGTGTCTTACTGGCCTACGCTCAAAAACATCACCTTTAGGGGCTTAGTGGAATTAGGAGGAGGAATTGGGAAACAGCAATTATACTTACTTATTTCTCCTCTTGTTATATTTAAGATCTGACAACTTTTCCTGAATTATAATGGCTGAGAAAATGATGTACTGAGAGTGATACAACCCATAACATAATATTTTCTCAGCCTTTATAATTGCTCCATCAATGAAAGTTAACTACTAGAGACATTTTAATAGCAGAGGGGCTTGCCAGTAGGTTCATTTACTGGAAGATATTCTTTGGGAGAGATGCATAGAGTACCTACCATTAGTCTTTTTTTCAGAAGAAAGCAAAAGTATAAACTTATTCACCCTAAGCTCCAAAAAACAACAGGAAAAAAAAAAATCCTGCCTTTTAATGCCAAAGAGGCCATTACTGGCTTGAGGCAAGTGAAAAGAAACTTCTCATACTAAGAATGGAAAACTCTAAGATTTATACAAAGAAAAAGAGAACAAAAAAGTGGATGGTTCAGCTAAACAAGCCACATATCTATATTTGCTAGTATCTGTACATTTAATTCCATATAATCATAACTTATTTTCTTTGCTATCTGTATTGATAGCAAAGAAATGATGTATTAAATTGTATTATTTAAGGTTAAAATAGGGGAGGTAATAAGGAATTGTATAAGTATGGTATTACTTTAATAAAACAGAAATGTCAGAAGCTTTTACGAAAGAATTGAAAATGAAAAAATCATTAGTCGGACTAATCAAAAGGGATATAAGAGCTGGGCATGGTGGTACACGCCTGTAATCCTAGCACTTTGGGAGGCTGACACAGGAGAACCGCAAGTTCAAAGCCAGCCTCAGCAACAGCAAGGTGCTAAGCATTCAGTGAGACCCTATCTCTACATAAAACATAAAATAGGGCTGTGGATGTGGATCAGTGGTCAAGTACCCCTGAGCTCAATCCTCGGTACCCCCAAAAAAACAAGAGATATAAGAATAGAGTTAAGGGCTGGGGCTATAGCTCAGTGGCAGAGCACTTGTCTAGCATGTATGAGGCCCTGGATTCAATCCTTACTACCACATTAAAAAAAAATGAACAAATAAAATAAAGGCATGCTGTCCATCCACAACTACAAAAAAAAAAAAAAAAAAAAGAGAGAGAGAGAGAGAAAGAAAGAAAAAGAATAGAGTTAAAACAATGAAATAAAAAATAATCATTTAATCACTATTCTACATAGCCAAAATACTGTACAAAAAAAATTTTAACGTAGATTTAGATACTTTTTCCTTTCAGGAAATGTTTTTCAATTGCTGTCCTCATATCAAAACAAGCCCATTCCAACCAGAACCCCATCAGGAGCCCTAAAGTTTTCTGGAGCTGGGCACGGTGGCACACGCCTATAATCCCAGCATTCTGGGAGGTTCAGACAGGACAATCATGAGTTCAAAGCCAGCCTCAGCAATGGTGAGGCGCTAAGAAACCCAGTGAGACACTGACTCTAAATAAAAACACAAAATAGGGCTGAGGATGTGGCTCTGTAGTCGAGTACCCCTGAGTTCAATCCCAGATACCCCCAGCCAAAAAAAAAAAAAAAAAAAAGTGTTCTGGAAGCCTTGCTTATACCTGACCTCAAAAGGATATCTGTCTATTGAGAATAAAGAAGAGTCACCTCATTACTGCTCACATTTTCACTGTCATTTCTGTGCCTCGCTTTGCTCTTTACCTTATTATTCATTTCTACTGTTTAACATGTCATATCTGATTTGGAGTTTTTTTGTTTTGCTTTGCTTTCACTGGAACAGAGATTACCTATAACTGCTGCCACTGCTCCTAAGATATCACTAAAGTCCTAATATGTTCATGTCACTGTGGTCTATGGGATTCACAGCCAGATACTACTTAGTCATTCTGGTAGATGTACCTACTCCTAAAGACTATGAACACCTTGAAAGAACTTTACTATTTTGCTTTCTCTTGGCTGTATTTAGTAGTTGATTTGTTCTCAACAACTTTTTTATGAAAATAAATATTAAGTTTCCCATCCATGAATTTTAAATTAGTACAAAATAAAAGGACAACCAACAAAGGGAGTCAACAGAACATCGTAGACCAATTCACACTATGTTCTGAGGACTGGCGTATCTGACATTGTTCACCTTCAAAGTGCATAGCAGACTGCCAAAAATATAATATTTTCAGGCTTAAAGACTGAATGAATAAATAACTAATAAATGGAAGATCTGCTCAGAATGCTTAACTTATAAACATTTCATAGACTCTTTAAATAGAGAGGCAATGAAAGGTGCTAGGATAGAAAGATAACAATTCTTGCCCTCCATCTAGAATGCAAGAAAGTATAAACAAATAATTACAAAATAATAAAAGCTATAACACAATTAGGTTATCAAGGACTATTAAGAATCCAGTAGATGCTATTATCACTGAAAGTAGCTCACAAGGCTATTTGTATGAAAGAACACTAATCCCTTTGTGACCTTAAAAAAATTAAAGATATATTCCAAATATTTTTAGCCCTTTTTCATCATTATTTGCTACCTATATATCTTACTATTATTAGGAGTATATATTCTGAGATTCCATGCAATATCAGAAAATCTATTTCTTTGTGCCACTTGCACTAATTCTCTCGTCATCATTTACGAAGAAAGTGAGAACTTAACTAAGATTTGATAGCAAAAATAAGTACGGCACAAAAAAGCTCTCTGTTAAAAGTAATAAGCTACCTAATCTTCTACAGACTTAAGGAATACACTAAGGTTGAATAGGTAGTGTCATTATAGCCAAGAATAATTGATAAAAGAGCCACCAGAATGCATGGTGTCTATAGCATTACTAGCAGTGGGATCAATGCTACCAGCTAAGTTTCTTGTGTCTTATAGAAATACAGAGTGACAGAATGGCTCTCACCTATTAAATACATATCAACTAGATATCAGCATCTCAGTGGGTCATGCTGACTCTAAACAAGGAAATTAAAATGCTGCTTATTAATACATCTCATGAGGAAAAAACTTTTAATGCAAACAATGATATATTCAACTTTTTAAAATTGGGTTTTAAAAAAAAACCAACTTCTTATCAACAGGAAAACAGGCTATTCTCTAAACTTCAGTATTTACCAGTAATTTGCACTTCTCTAAGTCAGAAGATAGCAAAATAATTCATTTATTTGAAGTGAGTTAGACCTGGTACACTATCCAGACTATTTAGGAATAGGCACTGGGTCAAGTAAAGGTCTGAATACAATGCTCAGAAGTTTCAAACCAATTTTTCCTTCACAATAAATATCAACGTATCTGCAGTCATTAGCATACTTACCACACTGACTGAATTTCTCTTTTAGTTTCTGCCAAGTCAAGTCAAAAGGCAGCTAGAATAAAAAGAGGTATTAGTAACACATATACAGGGAAAAAAAGAATTTTAAATATCCTTTACATTTATTTGCTTACATTTCTGACAAATATCTGGTTGCCTTTGGAGCCTATTCTGTCTCTCATTCCGCTTCCCATTGGCCCCGATAAAAATCCTCGATCCATATCGATGCTCCTTTCCAGTATAGCTCCTATACCTGGTCCCATTCTATCAAAGCTGGAACTCATGCGGTCCAGTCCCATCCCCATTCCTCCAGTCACACTGTTCATGCCACCCATTCCACCACCTGGATTTTCAAGAAGGGCAGGGAGGATTTGAGAGTTTTGTGTTTTTATTTCAAAAACAAAAGCAGGAGGAGAAAGGAAGGGAAAAGGAGAGAATCATTTTTGAGTAAGAAGGGAAGAGAAAAATTCATTTATATAATTAGATAATACACAAACAATTATTTTCATACAGACAATACAATTTTCAAAGAACACAATTTAACTTGGTATATATCTAGTTAGTTGAGAACTTAATTCTAACTACCACATAAATACATTTACATAGATCTCTCTATAAAATTATATTCTGACCATAAAAGTATCATATAAATTATATATATTCTATCATTTTACTAGATATTCTTACTCCTTATTTTTACTTTCCAATCATATTAAGCACAATTGTTAGAACAAAGATTTAAGGAGGTTAAGTTCAATTATTATAATTCCAGCACATATGCTGATCTTATCATATTCTCCTACATAATTTTCTTAACTTTATCTTTCACCTCAGTATCTTCACCTGCTTCTCATATAATCATTAATATCAATTCAAATTTAAATATACAAAAACATAACTTTCAATTTCAGTATTATACAGAGCATATAGTGAGAACAAGAAATGGCACTGTTTCCTTTTAACCAAAGCTTGAGAAATTTTTCTCCCAGTTCATTTCTTCTTCTTTCTTAAGCACTGACTTTATTCGCTGCCCCTTTATTCTACTCATATTCATTCTTAAAACTTATCCTTTCTTGTACCTAATATCCCAACACATAAAAAGTCTAAAAACATCACCTTCAAATTGGCTTTCAGTTAGTAGCAAATGTAAAATCAGGGAAACAGAAGTATAAAAGTATAAACACTGAGATAAAAGAGAAAGTAAGGATGTTGCAATTAACAGAAAAAGGGCCAAAGCTAAAAAAGATAATGAAAACAGGAATAAAATGAGGAAAAGGTACAATGAAGTAAATGTCTTTAGCTGATGGGACTTTAGGATTCACTCAGAATAGATTGTACTTTGTTTGTGAAATTTAATCAATTAAAGAAAGTAAATAAAGTAGGGAGGGTTCAGAGAGACACAGCCAAGGCAGCAACACAGCTCAAAAACTGAACCTTTGCTGGGAGTGGTAGTGCATGCATGTAATCCCAGCAAGGAGGCTCCCAAGATGGAGGTTAGCCTGGGCAACTAGGTGAAGCCCTGTCTCAAAAATAAAGGCTGAGGGTGTGGCTCTGTGGTAGATTGCTTACCTAGAATGCAAAAGGCCCTGGGTTTGGTCCCTAGCACCTCAAAAAGAAAAAGAAAAAAAAAAAGTGCATGCTTTGGCAGAACATATACTAAAACTGGAACAAAACACAGAAAATTAGTATGGTCCCTATGCAAAAATGACAAAAATTTCTGAAGTGTCATGTGCTATGTGTTAAGGCTTACTGTAAGGCTTAAAATGTGGTAGTAGAAACAGATGAGAGAGATTCAGCATTCTCCAATGTTACCAGTATTCTTGATTCTATCGTGGGAAAAGGTTTAAGAAAAGAGGAAGTAAACCTCAGCCCTCAATCCCAGGAGGTCTCTGAAAGTATTGTCTGCATCTACCAAAAGACACAAGATGTTTGTAGATGAAATAAGCTAGTCACTAATAGCTGCTACAGAAAATAAAACGCAAGCAAAGTTGACACTAAAAGCAAAAGTTGCTCCTGATACTCAATCAGAGAAAACCCCATATTCCTTAGGTGGAAAGATGATTCTTGGACTGGCTCACAGTTAACACATACTCTGGTGTTAATTTAGAGACATTAAAGAAGTAAAATTTAAACAGTTAATTTAGAAATTTCAAACAGTGATCAAACAGAAAGGCTTATTATTAGCTCATATAATTTATCAAATTATAAGACATATAAACATAAGAACAAAATTACTATGCTTATAATCACAACTCTTGCAAAGTCTTTGTAAGCACTCAAATATTACTGAATAAATTCTAGTAAAATTTAAACCTACTTATTCCAGATCCTACTGGACCCATGTTAGAAGCTCCTATTCTTCCTGCAAACCCTCCAATCATTGCACTGCCTAAATAAGGATGGAAAGATAATATACTAATTAATTAAAATAATCATATTTTAAAATTCCTAATGTACTATGCTCTCAGAAAACATACAATAACTGAAAAGTATAAAGTATTCCAGAAATAGACTCTATATATATAAGACACTGAAAAGAGAGCTAGTACATTAAAATCCCTAGAGTGTTTTCTTCAGGTAATAAATTATGTGAAACATTATAAATTTCTCATTTTTCACAAAAATAAAGAGAACCATTTTTTAAAAATATAACCTGAAAAAAGAAAAAGATAAGTATGCAGCCAGCCCTACCAAGTCTACCAAAGGAATCTCCAAAGCCTCGATTTATTCCAATATCACCACGTCCAAAATCTCGCTCCATGCTACTAGTCATCGCGCCACGGTATATCTCTGAAAAGATTGTGCAACAAATTAACCTTTTTTCAAGTACATCAATGCATGGTAAACCATTCAGGAACATATCTCAACTAAACTGGAAAGACAGCAAAAGTCATAATTACAAAATAGTCTGATTTACCCAACTTACCTCACACACCACACAAACAATCCCCATTCCTGCCATGCCTGTCCTTATCCCCTAGTGCCCATATGCCTTCTGAAGACATCTATAGCACCCATTCCTAAGTGAAGAAGGGAGGGGGTATTTTAATAATAAGGAAAAGTAAATGTAGTATACACATCCTTCTGTATATATTTACCTACCTCCCATTCGGCCAACTCCACCAAATCCTCCCATGCTATTCATTGCTTCCAGACCACCAAACCCAATTCCTATGAAATAAAGATTAATTCTAAGATTTGACTATCAGTTATATAGTTGAAAGGTACATTGTGTAAATGTTAAGTCTCACCTATAAGCTCTTCATCCATCCTACTTTGTGTAGCTACTTCATTTAATAGATTGCCTTCTCTTAAGTATATGCCTGACTAAATTTCTTCTAGCACCCTTTGGGACATGAGCCAACAATAAACTGAATTTTTTTCTTCGAGTTCTCAACAGTTTCTAGTTTCTAAAAACTGGTGATGGGGACATGCAAAAAACAAATACTTATACATACCTCCTCCAATTCTATTCATTCCTCCAAAACCTGGACCATCCATTCCCATACCTCAAATAAAATACACAGTATGTACTTTCAGTGCATCTTATTTCTATGACTAAGAGTGACATAATGTACTATAGCAAAACAGATATCACTGGTCTAGTCACAATGGAACACTAGGGAAGGAGCCTGATACAGAAGACATGGAAAGTGCTATGCCAGAGCAGATATCTAGTCATAGGTCTCCCAAAAGGCCTCTTTGAACAATAGACAAGAAACCAAAATTCACTGGTCATACTAACAACATTCAGTTAATCTAGAAATGGGCAATCATTCACTTTTTCATAACACAGAAATATTACCATAGCAGATTTAGAGACCAGGTCAGAAAGTAAGGACTCCTCTAAAGATGACAGTTAATGGAGTAAAAAATTTAAAGAATATAAACAGTATGTATTTAGGAAGGTGAAGGTATGAAAGCTTAAGGGTAAAGGAGAAAATCTGAATCAGAATGATTGTCATAACCACTCTTATAATTTAAAGTGTAATTTTATCATCTCATCAAAAGTAGGAATTTGATAGCAATTATTAGTACATCAAATAAAAAGGTAATTCTGTAAGTATGATATTGGGACCTCTGAGAGTCCAACAGGTCAAAACCACTTCAGTCATCAAATACTGACATCATTTGATTATTTTGCTCTCATTCTTTCATGAGCATAAGATAAGATATAGCCAGGCGCAGTGGCACACGCCTATAATCCCTACACTTTGGGAGGCTGAGACAGGAGAATCATGAGTTCAAAGCCAGCCTCAGCAATGGTGAGGCGCTAAGCAACTCAATGAGATCCTGTCTCTAAATAAAATACAAAAACAGGGCTGAGGATGTGGCTCAGGCTCAGTGGTTGACTACCCCTGAGTTCAATCCCCAGTACCAAAGAAAAGATAAGATGTAAATTTCTAGAGACTAAATGATATATATCATTACAAACTGAATGCAGAAGTAGATATAATAACATGGTTGGTTGTCTTATATTAAGCTAAACACATACCCCAAAATGGCACTTTTCTCACTTTTTTTTGTACTGGAAATAGTTTCTTAAATATGTGCTATATTATACATTCATATATGCTATATGTAGTAAAAGTAATATTTAAGGTTAAGTTTACAGTCAGGGTTAATTATTGCTATTTTAAAGAAATATGTAAATTTTTATAACTTCTAGGTTTTATACAGTAAATATTGAGAAACACAACCACATAAACAAAATCACTTTGGGGTTTTCAACAAATTTTAAAAGCATAAAGGGTCCTGAAACCAAAAAGATTGAAAACCCATCTTTAAAGATAAACGAAAGTTAGCCCACATAAAACAATCAAAGAGCTACCTAAAATGCTACCTTCCTAACTAAAACAAATAAATTTACACTGCCTATGATAGCATTTCAGCCCTTTGCACAAATACCTACAATACACAAGGCGTTATCTTGAGAATTCTCCTTCTGCCTTAAAGATATTTCAATATCTGCAGTGCTAAAAAGCTAGCTATAATGTGACTGGTCCCACAGGAGCACTCCTGAACTTTGCCTACCCTCTTTCATGTTAACTGCTCTCAAAATCTCATTTCTTTTTCATACGGAAGTGACATCCTAAATAGCTCTAGAAGAGTCCTTTAAACATTATGACAAAGCTAGTAAATACAAGCTATAATATATTGCAAATGTATCATTTAAAAAGAAAGAATACTCACCACTTGGACCTAAATTTCCCATTACACCACCTATGTTCAACTGGCTAGCACTAATAGGCTGTCCACCTGGACCAAGTCCCATTCCAATGCCTCCAAGACCACCTAAAACACAAATAAGAATATTACATATAAGTCAGGCACAGTGGCAGATGCCCTTATCCCAGCAGCTCAGGAAGCTGAGGCAGGAGGATCACGAGTTCAAAGCTGGCCTCAGCAAAAGCAAGGTGCTAAGCAACTCAGTGAGGCCCTGTCTCTAAAATAAAATACAGAATAAGGCTTGGGATATGACTCAGTAGTTGAGTGCCCCTGAGTTCAATCCCTGGTTACTCCCCCACAAAAAAGAATATTACATATATATGTTTATATAAATATATCTGTGTGTATATATATCTATATATACACACACACAATTACACACGTGTATATACATACACACATACACACACACACCAAATTCAACAACAGCTGTACACCTGTAGTAGTATCTCTAAAATTTTGCAAATTTGTAAATAAGAGCTCTGGTTCTGTTTTCATTTAGAAAACAACACACTGAAGCCTTGACTATTGTATCATTTACTAATAAGAAATATTTTATGAAGCAGGTTCTGTTTATATCTCACTTAAAGGAATACATAAAGGACAACAAAATGCCAAAATAAATTTTTAATAATATCACTTTATAAATGGTATATATATCTGAAAATGAGCATCTTGTCCAAATTTAAGTACTTAAAATCTTACATTAAAAAAAGTAAAAAACCATGAAAGCAAAATAATAAGTAAAGCAAATATTACTTGGTTTTATCTAATATACAAATATTTATTTATGTGTATTTGGTACCTTACGTGTTTCCACATCTATTATCCACAGATGAGCAATTTTTTAAATTTTAAGTCACTTACACATTTTCATTTAGCAATGTGATTAAGCTAAGACTAGAATTTAAGTCTTCTTTCTTTAAATCTAGGATTTTTTTCTACTACCTCTCTTAAAATAAATGAAAATCAACTTTAAGAAGTATAATTTGATGACCTTATAAACATTAATAGTAAAAATATTTGGATGGGGATTGTTTTGTTCTACTAAAATCTTAATATGGTTTTAAACGTTCTTGGTAAGTAGCAATTAGTAAGTCTTAAGAGTCTGAAAAAACCATACACTATGTTTAATTTTTTTTAAATTAGAGTACAAAAGCATGCCATATTAAATTGTAAAGATCAAAATGAGGAAAATTATCCTTTTCCTACTAAGTCCCTAAAAGTAGACCACCTGAAATCAACAGCACATCTGACCCTCACCAATGCTTATTCATATACCATCTTTTTATCTCTATGTCATTCTTCACTAAAAGGAGCCAGGACTTCTGGTAGGCAGCCCCATCCCATTTCTCTGAAACAAGAAAAATCAGAATGGATCTAGGAAACTGTTTTCATCAAAAAGTAAGACTACCAGAGGAACAGGGATGAGGAGGTTCCCACCTGCCATGTTACTATGATTTGAACAAAGAGCAAAAGGGAAGAGGAGAGGAAACAAACCTGGAATATACTTCCCTTATAATAATTAGCTTAATGAAAAGAAAGGGATTCTGTCCATGTCCAAGTTCACATTATATTAATACAGAAGAGTAGATAAAAACGTTAAGTCCCTAAAAGAATAGATATAATAAAGTATGAACACAACAGGACATTTTTGATTTACACAAACAGAATACCAAAAATGGAGAAGTGAATTGGAAGCCCTTACACAAAACCAGGATCTTAAAAGATGATACCTGACTGACTAGGTAAACTTGGGGGAAGGACTGCCCTATAAAGGGATAAAGGGTAATAATACTCAAAGAGACGTGGCTGAGAATTTTCCATAATTTACTTTTTAAAAACTTAACACTCTGATTGTGAAAGCCCAATAAATACTAATCCAGATCCACACTGTTGTAAAATTGCCCACTAAAAACCAAGATCTTAAAATCATCTCCATGAAGAGCATAAATCACCTACAAAGAAAGGGGAATTCAACAGATAGCTAACTTAATAGTAGCAATGGAAACCAGAAGACTGGAAAATTTTTAAAGTGCTGAGGGAAAATAACTATCAATCTTAAACTCTAACAACTGAAACTATCTTGGAAGATATTTAAAGGCAAACTAAAATTTAGAGAACTTACTAACAACAGATCCTCACTAAAAGAACATGTAAAATATACACTTCAAAGGGAAAAAATCAGTACCAGGGTCTGTGAAAACAAAGCAATGATGAGACAAGAAAATGGGGGGTAAAATGTCTAATTTGTTCGATTGGGGGAAAAAAAAGAAATATAGAATCAAAATACTGAGCAACAATAGCATATAATTCAGTAGGAAAGTGATTAGAATTAAAGCATTCTAAGGTTATTCTACACCTTAGAGAATAGTTAAATTAACTTCAGACTTTATACAGACACATTAAAAATTCATAATAACCACTTTAAAAAGGAGAAAAATTAGTTATTTGTAAAACAGAACACAAAATAAGATAATGGAAATTAATCCAAATGAATCAATAAATGTGAATAAGTTAAACTCTTCCATTTCATAGAAAAGACTTTCAAACTAATCTTTTGTTAAAATTGAATCCTAGATATAATACTACTTATAAAGAGTATATCTAAAATACTAAACAATAAAAGGGCAAGGAAAATATAATGACAAATAGGAAACAAAACTTTTGTACTTAGAGTACTTAAAGGTAATTACTAAAGATAAAATCACTATAATGATAAGTTAATTCATTAAGAAAATGTATCAGTTCTAATCTTGTAGTACCTAATAAGTTAGCTTCAAAACATTTAAGAACAAAAAAAGAAAACAGACCAACTGGCGGCTGTCCCTGCCTACATCCATCTAGAGTCAACAGCCAGAACTAGGAAGATCATCTCCATCCCCGTGGTCCCTGCAGGCCCAGTTACACCAGAGGTGAGGTATTGGTAACTTGCAGGGACACTACAAAATTATAGAGCAGAGACTGAAATACCTCAGCCTGACATTGCCAGAGAGGAAGACACATGAACAACATGAAAAAACAAGGGAAGAAAATGCTCCAAACAAACCAAGATGCTAACACAATAGAATCCATGTCTACAGCACAGTAGATAAAATATCAGAGAAGGAGTTCAGAATGTACATAATTAAAATGACCTGTGAAGCACAGAACAGTATGAGAGAGCAAATACAAGCAACCATTGCTCACTCCAACAAAGAGATTAGAGAGCAAATACAGGCAACCATTGATCACTTCAACAAAGAGATAGAGAGTAAATACAGGGAGCAAAAGATTACTTTAAGAAAGAGAGAGACTTTGAAAAAGAACCAAGCAGAAATCCTTGAAATGAAGGAAATAATAAACCAAATAAATAATTCAATAGAAAGCATCACCAACAGACTAGATCACTTGGGAGACAGAACCTCAGACAATGAAGACAAAATATATAATCTTGAAAATAAAGTTGACAACACAATAAAGATGGTAAGAAACCATGAACAGAATATCCGGGAATTATAGGATAACATGAAAAGACAAAATCTAAGAATTATTGGGATAGAAGAAGGCACAGAGGTACAAACCAAAGGAATGCACAATCTCTTCAATGAAATAATATCAGAAATTTTCCCAACATAAAGAATGAATTGGAAAATCAAATACAAGAGGCTTACAGGACACCAAATGCACAAAACTTCAACAGATCCACACCAAGGCACATTATAATGAAAATGCCTAACATACACAATAAGGATAGAATTTTAAAAGCTGCAAGAGAGAAGGAGCAGATTACATACAGGGGGAAACCAATTCGTATTTGAAATAATGAAAAAAAAAAACCTCCAGGATAAACAAAAGTTAAATGAATTTACAGCAAGAAAGCCTGCACTAGATAGCATTCTTGGCAAGATATTCCGCGAGGAGGAAATGAAAAACAACGATGAAAACTGGCAAAGGAAAAGCCAATCAAAGGAGAAACCAAGTCAAGTTAAAAACCAAAAATAAACTAAAATGAACAGGAATACAAGCCATAATTCAATAATAACTCTGAACGTTTATAGCCTAAACTCATCAATTAAAAGACATAGACTGGTTGACTGAATTTTAAAAAGACTCAAATTGTGGAATTCACACAGATGTTGGCTCAGGGCTATGCCTACAATGGAGAAAAGGACTGTGTTAGGAACATCGTCTGAAGATAAAAATTGGTTATTGTGCTATCTAATGAATTTCTTATCCTTATTCCTCTATAGATGTGTAAGTAAGGCAATTATTTTTTTTTAATTCTTTCAAAATTTTTTCTTTTAGTTTTCTGTAACGTGGATATGAGATGACTAGGTATTACTTTATTTATTCACCTATTTATATTTGGTATTTATCCTACTTGATATTCTCTCAAAATCTGTGCTTTTTATCTCATCTTAGTTTTTGAAAAATTTTCAGGTAGTTTTACTTCAAATATTTTTCTGCTGTTTTCCTGTCTTCTTTTTGTATTCTAATTATGTGTGCTTTATTCTTTGATATTGTCCTTGGGTTGCTTTCATTTCCTTTGTATTTTTGTCTGGGAAATTTTTAATTAACTTATCATCAAGATCATGGTTTCTTTCCTTGGCCATAATTTAATTGATGGCATCAGAAGACATTCTTCCTTTCTATTTCAGCATGTTTGATTTCTAGAATTTTGTTTTGATTCTTAAAGTTTCCATTTTCCCTAACATAGTTTATAAGTTTTTGCATGCTGTATACTTTTTTCCCATTACAGTATTTAACATATTAATCATAATTACTTTATTTTTAACTTGGCAATTCAAACATGTTTACGTTTGAGTCTGATTTTTATCTTCAGACTACATTTTAGCATGTCTTCTGGCCTGTCTTGAAATTTTTCGTTTAAAGTCAGACATGTTTTATTGAATAATAAAAATTAATGTAAATAGGCTACTGAGAGGAGTATTTTATCTGGTGAGGACTTTGGTGTTTAATGCTTGCTTACAGCTAAAGGTACCAGAGGCTTTAAGTTTTCATCCTGTACTTTTTTTTATCTCACTGTTTCCTTAAACACTACTTCAGGGAGAAAGAATCTGTAATAGATTGTGTTTTTTTGTTTTGTTTTGTTTTTTATTTTTTGGTACCAGGGATTGAACTCAGGGGTACCTAACCACTGAACCACACCCCCACTCCTATTTTGTGTTTTGTTTAGAGACAGGGTCTCACTGAGTTGCTTAGCGCCTTGCCATTGCTGAAGCTGGCGTTGAACCCACAATTCTCCTGTCTCAGCCTCTCAAAGTGCTGGGATTACAGGCATGTGTCACAGTGCCCAGCTAAGTAATTAATTGCTATTATACCAGATCCCTGCTGTTGTGTAGGTCAAATAGGAGACCAAAGGAGTTTTTTCTAATCCTATCCAATATTTAAGTGGGTCTATGTCTAAGGATTACGACTTTCACAAGTGTTTCATCAACATGTACCACCCCCACTGGCACCCTTACTCCCGTCTCTGGCTACAATATTTCCAATATTTTTCTTTGAAACTTTGTCCTTAATTGACTTTGTTTTTAATTCACAACCTAATCCTATCAGAGACATGAGATCTTTTTAGAATCTTTAGTGGGAAACTGGTAGGGTATCTGAAAGGAAGACTGTGGAACTGAGAGGGTTTCCCTAAGTCTACAGGACCGCAAGGTTGCCTTAATCTCAAATTAGCCCATATTCTGTCTCCAGCCATTCTTCAAGATTATATATACACCAGCTGACAGCTCTAGCAGTACATCGCTGGATTCAAGAAATGTAATTTGATTTCGGACATTTTTATTACTATAAGGATAAGATTAATGACTTTGGATTACTTAACATATCAGAGATGAAACATGAAGTCAGTTTCTTAATTTTAAAACAATGTTTAAAAACTTATTTAATTTTATTAATTCTTTCCATTTCTATAATCTTTTTTCCTTCTCTGATTTTCGTTCCATTTTATCATTCATTTTATTTGGGAAATGCTTTTGTTGAATATAGAAAACCAATATGATTAATTCTATTTCATGTTTTTAATCTTATTACTACATCCTCTGTAGACTGTTTTTAATTTCTTTATATAGAATAATATATATACATTTTATATATTGAGCAATTTTATATTGAATAGTTTATAGTTTATCAGCTCTACATTATATTGTTTCTACCCATTCTCCAACAATATGCATAGATTCCATTGGATAATTAAAAATAAATAAATTTTTTAAAAAAAGAAAACTGTCATCCTAATGAGAGATTTTATGACAAACATCTCTCAGTAACTGATAGCACAAAGAGACAATAGTATTAGTAAGGACTTAAGGCAATTAAATTGATTAACAAACTTGATTTAATAGACACAGAACACTGCACTCCCCAATTACACTTGGAATATTCATAAAAGTGTGCCATATGGTAGGCCATCCATAATGTAAGTCCAAATTAATTTCAAAGAATCACAATTATATAGACCATGCTTTCTGACCACACTGAGGTTAGAAGTTAGTAAAAAAAAAAAACAACTCATACATTTGGAAATTCAAAAATCTTATTTTCAAATAAAAGATGACTCAATTAGTCACAGTGCACCAGGCACAATGGTATTGTCTGTAATCCCAGCGGCTAGGGAGGCTGAGACAGGAGGATCATGAGTTCAAAGCCATCCTCAGCAAAAGCAAGGTACTAAGCAACTCAGTGACACTCTGTCTCTAAATAAAATACAAAACAGAGTGAGGGAGTTGGCTCAGTGGTTGAGTGCTCCTGAGTTTAATCTCAGGTACCCTGTCCCCCACCAAAAAAGAAAAAGAGTCATACTGCTTATTTTTAAATGCTTTAAAAACTGAACTACAATAAAAATACTCCACAGCAGAACCTGTACAATAGCTAAATTTATAATTCTAACTACTTATATTAGAAAAGAGAGGCTAGAAATTACTGAATTAAGCCTTCAACTTAAGAAGTTAGGATAAAAGACTAACCCCCAAAAAATATAAGAAAGGAAATAATAAAGCTAAGAGGAGAAATTAAACATACTAAAAATAAATTTTTCTCTTTAAAAATACTAATTAAAAATGACAAATCTCTAGTAAAATTGAGCCAGAAAAAGAGAAATTATAAATCTTCAGAATTCAAAAGGGCACAAAACTATGGATATAGCATAACTTTAGGGGACAATTTTAGGTCAGTAAACTTTAAAATAGAAAGAAAAATCCCAAGAAAAATGAAATGAAAAATAGAAATTAACAAAACTAACTCATGAAGAAACAGAAAATACGACCGGTAGTTAAAAATCTTCCACCAAACAATGTATGAAGGCCAGAAAGTTTTACTTGATTTCAAGCAGGTAACTCTATCAAGAAAAAAAGCAAACATTCCCCAACTCTGTTATTTCTAATAATTAAAAATCGGAATAATCTAAAAAGCAGAAAAATGTATAAGATCCAGTATTAGCAATTAAAGTCAAAACTCTAGAGCTACATCTATCAATAAAAAAGAATCTCAAACAATTTTAAACAAAAAAAAATCAGGTTTAAAAAATAATATATAAACTGATTAAAAAAACTACCAAAAATTAAAAAAAAAACAATACGCTTATCTTAGTCTTTTCCTATCAACAGCACCAAAAACCATACTAAATTTTAAATTCAGCAAAACAATTCTGTGTGAATATATAAATTATTAAAATCTAAATGGTAATCATGGCATTCCTAAGTTCTTTCCTTTGGACAAGGTATATGTTGGAAAGAGGTTAGGGAAGAGGGAGACTCTAAGCTTTAAAATTTTTTATTTAGTTAAAAAAAGTCAAGGTTTGTGGGTGTTACTCAGTGGTAGAGCACTTGCTTAGTATGTGCAAGGCCCTAGGTACAATCTCTAATACCACCAAAAAACAAAACAAAAAAAAAAAGCATCTAACAGCCACAAGAATAATTTTATTGTCTGTATATTTAAAATATTTTTTAATTAAAAACTAAATTTAATAATAACCAAAGAAGGTGTAGTGAAACAATAAGAATAATAGTATTTTTTGAATACTTACCTTGTGCAAAACTATTCTAAGTGCTTTAACATATTAACTCACATGCTACTTATGCTACTCCCTGAAGAAAGTACTACAACATTATTCTCCCCATTGTTCAAATAGGGCATTAAGACAGCGGTTAAGTATGTTACACTGTTGTGCTATAAATACGTTCCACTGTTTTTGGAAAAAAACTGGATAATACTAATCAATGGGCATGTCTTGAACTGAACACCTATAAATCTATTTCAAGATACCTATCTTAAGGAAATAACCAAAAGCATATCAAAGATCTGTATACAAAAAGGCACATGTTACTCAGTTATTAAGAGAAATAAAAGTTAAAACAGACAAAATATGTAATAGTAAAATAGTTATAGAGCATCTATATGACAGATTAACAGCCAATAAAAACATTTGGAAAGAATTTTCATGGAAAAATGCTTATACCTTATTGTTAAACAAAACAAAATTATATGGTAGTTCTCAACTATATAAAAAATATACATAGAAGGAAAGAGTGGAAGAAAATATTTAAGAAATAGAATTATTTTTGTGGCTACCCAAGTGGTAACATGGTAAAATTGCAGAAGAGTTCTTTTTCCTTCACGTGTATGAACTTAACAAATACTTTAATATGCATTGCTTATATAATCAGGAAATACTACCACATAGGAAAGAAAAAAAAAAGGACCATAACACTATATTCTGTCCTAATCAATTTCGCCAAACTATCTCTAAAACTCTAAACCAAGTTTTGCTTAGTACATAATAAAACTGAAAAACAATAGAGTGTTTTGTTTCTAAATAATTATTTTACTTACGTGGTAATTGTGGTGTTTTACTATCATGTGAACGGTAGTCTTCATGAGGGACAGACTTGTCGTCCTAATTGCAAAAAAGTTTATTATATGGTTAATATATTACCAAAAAAAGGACTGTAACGTTGAGGATAGCAGATAAAAAATGTAAAGAGGTTGAAGATTTAAAGTGATATATAAGAACTCACCATTTTCACATGCATAGGTCTATCAAATAAAAACTGCCCATTGAACATAGCTGTTGGTTCAGTCAAGGAAAGACAGATAAAATGACTGTAAAATTATTCTTGAACACAAACTATCTTATTAAAGGAGTCTTCAACTATCTCTAACGTTCTAATGTCTTTAATATTTATTCATACTGGTCTCTTCCACATACTCAAAGAAAACTCTAATTCTTTTAGTTTTATAAACAAGATGTTCTTTTAATTGAAAAAGAAAATAAGGCTTCATCTAAATCAACTTCATTAATGTACAATGGAGTACATAACTGTCAAAAGCATATGTATATACATACAATTAGTTGTGGTTGGAAGGGACAGCAGAAAAAAGTTCACACCAGTCCTGTACAATATGGCTAATTCAAGTTTTAAGAGTGACTTTAGTAGTTGGACACAGTAAAGATTTTATGAGCTAGAGACTAAAGTCTAACAAATTTCTAAGCTAAACAATCTTAAATTCCATAACCCTCACAAAATGGTATCAAGCTTCTCCAACTTCATTAAATAATGCTACATATAAATCAGGATACAAATTGCTTGAACTGCTTCAATTGCTTGCTCAAAAGTGACAGTGCCCATTCCTCTGCTCTTGCCATCTTTGTCTTCTTTAATATCTGCCCGCTTTACAGTTCCAGCTATGCTGAACACTTCCTTTAGCTTCTTCCAACCAACTTTGAAGTCAAGCTTAACATAAAATTGTATAAAGTTACACACCTAATAAATCTCTTTCCCCATTTATAAATACAAAATAATATTTTCTAAACTCTTCAAACTATAACTATAATTCACATTTAATAGTATACCAATAATGTTCAAATAAAAAACAAGTTGCTTAAAATCAGTTCAGTCACATCTACATTATTCAATATTCTTATTATTTAAATCCCCCAAATTGTCTCTCAACTGCTCAATCCTGCTTTCTACATATGAAACTTGTACATCTACTTTTACCAAGGGAACTTCAGATTTTGGAATTATTGTCCATGTCACTGACTTTCACAAGCTTAGAACAAATGAAAAACCAACTGCGACATGCACATTCACAAATATCAAGGCTACAAGGATGAAACTCATCTACCAATATGAATAAAAAGGCGTATAATTAAAGTACATAATTTCAAGAACTGCTCAAATGTTTATAAATTCCACAGTTCTCTATGTAAAAAATTCTAAAGTGTATCTAGACTAATCACATACATGTAGACTTAAATTGGGTTTGAGCTTAAAATAATTAGCTTCCGTTTACTTTAAAAATAAGCAAAATGTTCTATAAACCTATAACCTATTCATCTAATTAAACAATCTCATAATTGGAACTACGCATCTGAATGATAAAATTTTAGACTAAAACTTACATTAGCAACAAAAATTGTAGAACCAAGTCTACCAGCCTGCAAATTACTGATAACCTCAGGAGGAATGTTTGGATTATTGAGAATGGAAGGTGGTAAATTCATCAACCCCGATCCAATATCAGGGACATGTCCTCCTGGAAATGATGTTCCTGTTCGTTGCAATGCCCTACGAGCATTTTCTCCATCAGGATCCTATAACACACATTGAATGTTAAGTGCCACTAAATACAGCAGTAAATCTTCAGAATTAAAATAACAACTTCAAATTTGACATTAGCTAACTCATCTGGCTCAAATTATTGACTCTCTTGAGAAGTGAGATTTTGTTTTGCTTTCTCATCCAGAGAACTGAGTCCCATAAAAACCTGTGGACAGACAAAAGATTTCAGTCTCCAGGAATGGCAGTTAAATACCTCTTTCCAATCACTAAAGTCACTTAAGAACTTGAAATTAGTTTAATTTTGCCCTCGTTCTAGTGTACAAGTATGGCACACACACATCATACATATAAATGCACATAACTCAAAGAGAAGTGATATACTCACTTTGACTCTTCTCTTTCCAAAATGCAGCCATGGTGAAGTCTCACCACTGGATGACCAATGGAATGTCAAATTGACAATCCAAAGCTTTTCAACAGTGGAATAGACATAAGACTCAGAAATACTGGGGTGGGAGGGTATTATAATTGGCAAATTTCATTCCTAAACAAAATACAAGTATCCATCTTCTAACCTCTTACCTTCCTCAACAATTATTATGATCTGAGATGGGAGCAAGCGAGAGGTAAAAGAAGGCTAGTGTTTAGGCAACAATGATAGAAAGCTTTTCTTTAAATTCATTAATTTAATAAGAATAATATCCTATCTTAAAACCAAAACAAGAAGTTTAAAAATACTTCTCACTTATCCTACTATATAGGATGTAAACAATACACACCCAAAACAAAAAACCACATAAACACACTGATAGATTACCATCTGCAATGACAAATAATTATGTTAAACCACCATCAACTCTACTCTGCTGGCCTCACTCTGAAAATATTAAAAAAAAAAAAAAAAAAAGCTGGATGACTTTAATAAACTCTCTAGGATGGCTAGAAGGTAAATACAAGAATAAAATTATTCTGGCTTACAATGAACTTCTTCACTATTAAAAAATAAAAAGGATTACAAAAGTAAAGAACTGTTATCAAACAATGTTAATAAAACTTAAGTTAGAAAATGTCTCAGGTTTGAAGATTCAAAAACATATACAGGAGCTGGGATTGTGGCTCAGTGGTAGAGCTCTTGCCTCGCA
Organism: Geosciurus inauris; assembly: GCA_004024805.1. NCBI lineage: Eukaryota > Metazoa > Chordata > Mammalia > Rodentia > Sciuridae > Geosciurus > Geosciurus inauris. The sequence continues at coordinate 43,207 of PVHX01002434.1, read as the reverse complement.
TGTGGGAGGCACTGGGTTCGATCCTCAGCACCACATATAAATAAATGAATAAATAAATGTCAATCAACTAAAAAAATTTAAAAAAAAAACATACAAATACAAAACTTAGAATAGTGAGGTTACTTATATGGGAAGGATAACAAAACAGGAAGGAACATGCTTCTTGAACTATTATTAGTTAGGTTGCTTGTGCTTAACATTAATAAAGTAATTTTTCTTTTATATATAGGTATATATATAAAACAAATCAGCTACTATTTAACTTGGTTTTTATTCCTTTTTTTCCTCTTGTCCTCCTGTTGGTCACTAATTGCTGTTGCTAACAGAAGGTCTACAAATTAATGTACAACTACAACTAATCTCTATTTAATTAAAGGGAAAAAATGTAATTTTTAGATTTTTTAAGAGGCATTGGATATATACTGTTCTTAGACTTCCGTTCCAGTAGTAATTCTAAGCACTTACCTCAGTCACCCATTTGTAAATCAGATATTCCCAGAAAAGGGACTGCCTTTAGTGATTTTAATCCAAAAAAATTAAATAAATTCCCATCACTTAGACCAAATTTGACCATTTTTCCCCTTTAAAAAAAAATTAAGAAATGAAGGCATTTCATATCAGCTTGGATCATATAATTCTGTTCTGGGTCTAAAATATACTGAGGATCTACAATATGCTAAAATTTAAAAGAACACAATAATATGGCCTCACTTCAGCATCCAATATATTTTTTTTTTTCCAATTAAAAGCAGAAAGACACTGAGATTCCATTATTTGTCCTCTGAGGAGATAGAGAAAATCAAACAGCAAGTTGAGGAAAATTATTTAGGAAGCCAACATATTTCTGAAGCACTGAGACTGGCTTATGCCACAAAATAAATGGTGACACAAATTATAAAGTCTAAACCTTCTCTATCAATTCTCCACATCCCTGTCAAAAAAAAAAAAAAAAAATTCTTCATGATAACCTCTAGGTTCAAACAGTATTAGAGGAATAAAAAAAGCTAATTCCAATAAAAGGACATGAGATACACATATATTTGATTGCATGGCCTTTAATTTCAAGCTATTACCATACTCAAGAACAATAAACCAAAAAAAAAAAAAAGAGAGAACATGGAGCCCTGGGCAGGACTAATAACAATCATAATTATTTTTATAGCTAATATTTATGAGATAGTTAAATATTCTGAGCACAGCATTAAGGGCTTTATACAATAATATCACGAGTATAAGAAATAGTTAATATTCATTAATTAGTTTACATACATTAATTGTTGGAGTCCTTATAACACTATCAGATAGGTTATAGTATTATTCCCATTTTTGTGATAAGGAAACACAGAGGTTAAGTCATTTGTCCTGGGTTCCCACAGGTTTTCCCATAGGTTTTCAGAATCTGAGTTTTTACCATACATTTCATTTAATCTTCATAAAAGTCCTATTAGGTAAGTATTATCAATAGTACTACTACAACTACCAAGGTTTAGACATGCCTAGTCACATTGCTACAGATTGGTGAAGCTGGGACTCAAATTACTACTATCTTGTCCATTGCCAATCAACGATTAGCAATAGTGTTAGTAGAGAACCTTTAGGTCCCTAAGAACTATTCAAACTATTAGAACAAATTAATGATATAATATAAAATAAAGGAATCCATGAAAATGACTGCTATTTGAGCTAATTATTCCCAAGGTCACTTATACCTAACTGTAAGTAGTTTCTTAGTGTATCTTTTGCTCACTCTTTTGTCAACTTATTTATACTGCTAAATTTTATACAAAAAGAATACTTCCACTTTAGGGTTCAAGTTCAGGTTTCAATAATCAAATTATAACTCTTCTTAAATTTTAATCTGGTAGAACCTCTAAATTTTTTTTAAAGTGAATATCATGCCGGGCACAGTGGCACATGCCTATAATTCCAGTAGCTTGGGAGTTCAAAGCCAGCCTCAGCAACTTAATGAGGCCCTAAGAAACTCAGTGAGACCCTGTCTCTAAATACAAAATAAGGCTGGGGATATGGCTCAGTGATCAAGTGCCCCTGAGTTCAAATCCTGGTACCAAAAAAAAAAAAAAAAAAAAAAGTGAATACCACAGGAAAAGGGAGGAACAGCACAGTAAGGTTGAGCAGATTATGCTCACACTGAATTCCACCTTTACATATACCTATAAAGTACTAATTTATAAAAACAATAAATAGATGTGGGGAAGGCCAGTGGAACAGAGGAGAGGGTGTTTGGGGACTGAAATGGAGCAAATTATATTGCATGTATATTGTGATCATGTCAAATGAACCCCATTATTATGTATAACTACTATAAGGCACTAATAAAAACATTTTAAAAAGTGAATAATTTTATTCAAATCCATAAGATGTGCATTACTAAGCAAGATTTAAATGTCAATTACAAGAATATTCTGTTTCTCAAATTAAACAACATAATCTAAAAATTGAAAATGTTTAAACCAAATAAAGTCAGAACCTAAAGTCTGTCTTGCTTAAATTTCTGAGTCCTTAATTTTTCTAAAATTATGCACCTCTGCAACAATTCAAAATAAATCAAATACAGGTAACTATTTAAGGGCAAAAAGAAGTCATATACAAGTAAAACAACTGTTAACATACAATGCTTTAATAAGCATCTACACTTACATTACAAATATATTATCATAAATGAAAATTCAAAGAAAGTATGATCTTATAGTTAAATGTTTAAATTCCAATTATAAGAAATCTTACCTCTTTAATATTAAGGGGTCTTCCACTAAGATCATATTTGTTCATAGTTTCTAGTGCTTTCTTTACAAATTCTTCGTCTTTGAATTCAACAACACTTAATGGGGAAAAAATTTATAAGAAATGTTTATGTACTAAGATTTGCTTCCAATCAAAAGTTTAATTTGACTTAAGATACTTAAAAAAAAAAAAATTCTTACCCACAACCCTATATCCAGGTAGATTTGTCAATATATGCAAAAGAAAAAAAGTTTTCAATCAGTAGATGAAGTTAATGGCAGATTCTAACATTTAAGTCACAAAAAATAATCAATAATACAATCACTTTTCATCATTTACACCACCAATACGTTAACAGGCAAGTGATCATAAATTTTCTGTAAATTTTTAAGTTTAACTATTGAAATAAAGAATGCATGTAAAAGCTTGGAGTACATTTTTACTTTCAGAGGACTTTTCTTAAAGTTAAAACTAGTATCACTGCACAAATTTAATCAACAGTAATTCAAGGAACTCAGGTTCTCATGTATATGACCCGGCATAGTCGCAAATATTTTCAATAGAAATACTGGGTACAATATATTTTTCAACTCTAATCACATCAGAATGCAAATAAATAATTTTAATAAAGTTCTCTATTAGATTAAAACTGGCTGTACACAATAGTATCCAGTTGTAAATGTATTTTAAAAATCACCTATGCTGAAGAAAATCATTTTTTAAAATAATTCCTTGTCATTACTATTCAAAGTGCATTTGATTGTAATGACAAAGTTTTTATTTCTCATGTACTCAACTGCTTTATGCTAATATAATTAAACATTGTTAAGGGCTTTCCACTGTATTCTTCTATACGTTGCACTCTTGTTGCTAAAAATCAAAATCTACTATCAACCAAATCCTTCTCTGTCAATTTAATCATCAACAGCTTTCATACTGATTGGCAGAACACTGCCTCTTATGTAGTCCTGCAGGCTACCAAGTTAAGCTTTTCAAATAAGTTTCAAAAATACATTCTGAATTAACACCTTTGAGCTATAGGTCTCTCATGAATCTCTTAGGGAATATTATCAATTCAGTGAGTTTTAAAAGATCCTTGAAGACATCAAAATACAACAAAAAATCCTATATTAAAATCTTATTGGCTAGGAAGAAGCATTACCTTAAGAGAATTAGAAAACTGAATGCCCTTTATGAGCATTTGCAAAACCCATCCCTTCCAGGCAGCTACTTTGGTTGGTATAGGTGTCAAACTTGCTAGTATAAAGCCTCAAATCTTGCATAATAAAGTAAAACAAAATGAAACTTAAGTTTCCAAAAACTGGTACAAGTATTATACAAAAAGTAAACTGCTGAGGAACTTTTAAACCTCAAGCAGATATTGCCCACAGCACTTACCCTTGATTTTCCTTCCGCATCCTTAAAGAGCTCCACGTATGTAACCTCACCAACTACATAAGACATACAAAAGGAAGATACCAAGAAACAATACATTTAAACACCAATATCTTGCTTTACTGCACACCTGTGCACAACTCTACAGAAAAGCACCTATTATTCACCAACAATCAAAACCAGACCAACATACCTCCTCAAATGGCTATGTAAATTTGACTAATTTTCAAAAATGTACATCATCCACATTCTCTAAAAAAAGCTAACAACCATATTAACCTAATTCATACTACAGATCATATTTTGGCCAGCATGATATAGTTGGTGAACAAATGCACATATACATACAAATGGCCCCTTAGCCTATCATATTAAAAAACATCAACATTGGCACTTTACAAATAACTTTGATCAGCCTACACACAACAGCTGTTTTAAGGTGACTTTCTACCTGAATGTCTTCAATCATGTTTGCCATCAGTAAACTAAATTTACAAGTCATGCTTCACAGCAAGCCACACACTTTCTAAATAAAGTCAATGAATAAAACCAATCAAATAGTTGTCACCTTACAACAGATAATACACCAATGCAATTTTTTTTAATTTATTAGAAGAGATCAGCCTCAAAGCCAAGTACATAATTTGCAGGACTGTTGAAACTCAATTTTTCAAGAGATACAGAACTATCTTTTACAAGATCAAGTATTAAAATTATTTTTCCCCAAAACCAACCATGTATATAAGATGAAGGTTTTCAGATTATTCTGAAAACAAAACTGCAACAGCAGTAACGCAATTTTAATATAGAACTGCAAAGACAGCATCATGGCAGTCGTGACAATGCAAACAAAATGAATTCCACAGCCAGATTCCAGACTCCATCAAGATAATAACAAAACAGCTTTTGGAAAAAAAAATAATCAGACCTTATTATTCATACATTAACACGCTAAATGTATTACTTAACTAATGCAATAATCCTTTAAAAATCTGTAAAAACTTCAACTAGACAAAGCAATCGCTTTAACAAAATTCTTGGTAGCATGCAAATGCTGGCTCACTACTATCCCACTAAAATGGCAAAAAAAAAAAAAAAAAAAAATACTTTTACCCATACTAGCGTATAATGAAATTGTGTCAAGTGAAAGAAGAGGAAAAGATTAATTCATACATCAAGAAATAAAAATCAATTTTTTGAGTCTGTGTGGCTAAGAGGAATAAAAAAGTTTTGCATAGTTTCCTCCCCTTCCTACATGAAGATTATCCAGCAGTGGGTTATTTCAGAGATAGTTACCTTTTTCTCTCATTAGATCTTTAATAGCTTGCCATTTCATGTCATATGGGATGTTGCTAATGAAAACTCTGTTACGATTTGGACCCTTCTTTTCTCCAGTGCCCAAATTCTTGTCTTTTGAATAAGGATGAAATCTATTGGCCTTCTTATTTCCTGTAGATTTTTCTTTTAAGTCAGATTTTTCTTCTTTCACTGATTCATCATTCTCCCTAAGAATTTAAAAACAAAACAAAAAACACCTTCATTTGTGCTTCTAAGAATGGAAGTCTATATTAAATAATTCATATTTATCATTTCATAAAACTTTCCACTAAGCTAGACTACAGCAAAGCAGCTAGTAAGTGAGCCTGATAGCTTTGATATTACCCAATGACATTTGAAAACAAGAGTATAACATGAAGAAAACAATCATCACTTTTTTCCCCCACAGTAAATAGCTGTAATGATTCAATCACCCAATTTTCCCTTTGATGTACTTATACTTAATAAATGTTATTAGACCCTATGGGGGGGGTATTTTATAGTATATAAAACTGCCACCTTTAACAGAAAATTAACTGTCTGGCTTCATTAAAAACTCTAAAAACGATACTTGAAAAGTTCACCTCTTAAAGAGGTTAACAATTTCTTCTCATACCTTTCTCCTTCCTCAAAATGCATAGCTATGCTATATATCTACATATATACATATTATACATTCACATGAATTTCAAAATTTTTCTATCCCCAACTTCAAAACACAGAAAATTTATAAGGCATCCTAATGGCTTCATGTTGAAAATTTTTTCTGGGTTTTAAACAATAAAATAGTATAGATACTTCATAGAATTATATTTTTTTTATCAGTAAATTACCTACAATGAGGAGATAGGGTAGAGGAAAGAGGAAATCATTGAATGCAAAATGAGACAGCATTTATAAATCTTTTTCATGAGGTCTAACTGGAAAAGTATTTAATTTATGAGATTATAATCACAATGCAACTATTATGATGCCACATACTAAATGTAAGATATAGGTATACATTTTAAGGCAAACCCTATAGATATACATCTGGATTTATATTTTAAAATGCAATTTACTTTTCAAAAGGATCTATTTAAAAGAAGTAATAATAAATTCCTTTTAAGTCATTACTCTGATTAAATTAAAATTATTTAATGAACAAAACATTGATTTTAAAGCACTTTTTATAAACATACTAATAAAAATTTCTGGGAGCCAGGCATCACTGATGGCGCATGCCTGTAATCTCAGTAACTCAGGAGGCTGAGGCAGGAGGATGGCAAATTTGAAGCCAGCCTCACCAACACAGCAAGACCTTATCTCAAAACAAAAACTAAAAAATAAAAATAGCTGGGAATGTACCTCAGTGGTAAAGCACCCTTGGGTTCAACCCTCCAGTACTGGGGAAAAAAAAAAAAAATTCTATACTCAGAGCACAAATGGTGCCACTGTCTACCAGAAGAGTTGCTAAAATCAAGGAGACATTAGGACCAAACTTGTTTTGACACCTTTTCAGACCTTGACGGGGATATCGTCACTGTCAAACACATTCCCTCATCAGAAATATCATGACCTATGTATCTTTTCTCTCATATGTAGAAGCTAGAGAGGAAAAAGAAAAAGGTTGGGGGAGTGGTGGGTAACTGGGAAATAATACTGGCCGAATTATAATATAATTATATGCATGCACAAATATATAACAATAAATCCCACCATTAGGTACAACTGTAATTCACCAATAAAAATTTGGGAGAGGGAGAAAGCCCAATGGCATTGCTTAGGTCTTTCTCAACTGTTCAACTCCAGAAAGTCCCTCCCTGTCAGAACACAGTGACACTTCTGAAAATGGTAGAAGGCAGCCAAAACAGAACGTCCAAAAGCCTTTTGGGGGGATTAAAATGAAGGGTCAACAAACCCTTCATTTTAATCCCCCCAAAGGACCCATTTACATAATAGGCTTAGGCTGAATTCAATGTATGTTTGCAAAATAAGTAAATTTCTGTTCAGGTGAGTAGTTATCTACATATATATATCCATATAATCTCTAGATAAATAACCCTCCCCCTATTTTTTTCCTGAAGGAAATCAATTGTGAAAATGCATGAAATCCTAAAAATATAATGTTCTATTCTGAGTGGAGGTTACATGAATGTGGTAAACATTTGCTTACAATAATCTAACAATTCTATTTAAAAAGTAGTAATATTATGTCTCTTCTTTAAAATATTTAAAGGATGGCCAGAGAGAGCAATTTCTGTCATTTTTCTCCAATTTGTAGCATCTTTAAAATACCACTAAACTGTTCATCCATAACACATAAATTATCTAATAAGGTATATCAGTTTAGTGGCTACAGGGATGATTTGATTAACAAACTAAGCCAGAATTACACCAGTCCTCAATTTTATGTCACAAATACACTATAGAGGTACATGTATGACTGCACATATGGTGTGACTCTACATCATGTACAACCAGAGAAATAAAAGATGTGCTCCATTTGTGTACAATGAATCAAAATACATTCTGCTGTTATATATGGCTAATTAGAATGAATGAATAAATAAATAAATAACAAATACACTATAGAAAGACAGTAATAGAATATGTGAAAACTCTAAAGGAAGCCAATTGTGGTGGCATACACTTTATAATCCCAGTGGTTCAGGAAGCTGAGGCAGGAGGATCACAAGTTCAAAGCCAGCCTCAGCAAAAGCGAGGCGCTAAGAAACTCAATGAGACCTTGTCTCTGAATAAAACACAAAATACAGCTGGGAGGTGTGGCTTAGTGGTCGAGTACCCCTGAGTTTAACTCCTGGTACCAAAAAAAAAAAAAAGCTCTTAAGGAAATGATGCTACCAGAATATTGGCACTATATCCAGAATAACATATTGTAATTCTCCAACTATTCATTTTGACAAGCCCCTCCTTCTTAATATACTTAAAAGACTCCAGAACAGTTAAAAAAAATTATCTGCTCTTAAAAACTAAAATTATGCCTTCCCAAATTATAATAAATTTCTGAAAAAAAATCATTATCTAACATTGAATGAAGAAACACAGTATTAATATGTAATTATAAAAGCATAATGATATAATGAGATCCAGAATTAATCCCAGTTCTAAAAGAAAAACACCAGAGAAAAATTCATAGTGATAAACGCCTACATAAAAAAAAAAAGAAATCTCAAAACAATCTAACTTCCCACCTTAAGGAAATAGAAAAATACCTAAGCTCAGAGTTAAAAAATGAAGGAAATAACAAACATCAGAGCATAAATAAAAACTCTAGAAAAACAGAAGATCAACAAAACTAAAAGTCGGTTCTTTTAAAAAAGATAAAATTAGCCAGGCGCGGTGGTGCAAGCCTATACCCAGCACTTAGGGAGGCTGAGACAGGAGAATCGCGAGTTCAAAGCCAGCCTCAGCAACCGCGAGGCACTAAGCAACTCAGTGAGACCCTGTCTCTAAAAAAACACAAAACAGGGCTGGGGATGTGGCTCAGTGGTTGAGTGCCCTGAGTTCAAGCCCCAGTACCCCCCCCCCAAAACCAATCACTGTCTTGAAGAGTTATCTGTACTTCCATGTTCACTACACTATTCACAACAGGCAGATTTGGAAACAACCTAAGTGTTGTGTTGCTGATGGATGAATGGGTAAAGAAAATGTGTGTAAACACATATATATACATACACAAATGGATCTCAGGCTTAAAAAGGGAAATTTTGTCATTTGCAACAACCTAGATGAACAGTATATCCTGGAGGACATTATGCTAAATGAAATAAGCCAGACACAAAAAGACAAATACTGCATGACATCACTTATATGTGCAATCTAAAAAACTTAAACTCATAGAAAATAGAGGGATGGCTACCAGACACCAGGGGTTGGGTGGAAATGGGAGATGTTGGTCTAAGGGTACAAACTTTCAGTTACAAGATGAATAAATAAATTCTGGAGACCTGATGTATAGTGACAATAGTTAATAATATACTTGCTATATGCTTGAAATTTGCTCAAGAATATAATGAGTTACCCCCCCACACACACACACACACACGAAATACTAACTATACGAAGTGATGGATATGCTAATTAGCTTGTGGTAATCATTTCACAATGTATTCATAGTATATCAAAACATCATTAAATACAATTTTTATTTTTTCAATTATACTTCAACAAAAGTAGGAAAAAACTAATCCCAGTTCCAGTTGTTAATCTTACTATGATAAAAATTGTTACTCTATTGGCAAACACTCCACCTTGCCCCAATGTCTAATATTTTATAAGTACTTTAATATAACTCTCAAATCTCCATATACTCCTAGACAACTCAATGAGACCCTGTCTCTATATAAAACACGAAATAGGGTTGGGGGTGTGGCTCAATGATTGAGTGCCCGAGTTCAATCTGTGGTACCAAAAAAAAAGAAACAAAAACATGGTAATGGGTGTTAACAAATCCTTCTGGTTCACAGAGTCAAATAAGATTTAGATCTCTAGTTGTTCTGTGTGAATGATCCATGCTGGACCACCATACCTTCTTATGTAATAGACAGTATGAGAAATCCCTTACAATAGGCTGGGGATGTGGCTTGGTGGAAGAGAACTTATCTAACATCTGTGAGAGCCCTGAGTTCAATTCCCAGCACCACAAAAAAGAAAAAAAGAAAGAAAGAAATAGAGCAAATTGGCCTGTACTTCCTGTACTTTATCTTAAATTATTTTCTCTTCCTAAATTAGAAAAGACTTCTTTTCCTACCTCTCCCCTCTCTTTCCCTAACCTTCAACAGACTTTAAAAAGGATTAGAATTCTTTATCTAATGAAGATTTAGAAGCCAGCTTCACTGGTACCAGCACTACACTAATCTTACCCAAGTGTAATAGGGCTACTCTACAATTCAAGGCTTTATTTATTTTTTTTTTTTAAGAAGAAAATGATGGCACTCCCATGTTAAGCTGTCATTCGTCAGTATCCAAGTGGGACTAGATCAAGGACCCCACCCTAACCCAAGAGATTAAAAAGTCCAGAGATACTCAAGTCTCATATAAAATGGCACTGCATTGTAAGTCATACAAACCACCCATATGCTTTAAATCACCTCTAAATTACTTATAATATCTAATACAATGTAAATAGCTGTTACACTGTTCAGGGAATAATGTCCAAAAAATAATGTCCAGTAAAGTTCTATGTTCAATAAATAAAGACACATTTCTTTGGAAGGGAATAATATTTTCAATTCACCATTGGTTAAACCTGTGGAGGCAGACCGCAAAAATACTGGGTGCCAAGTGTTAAGTTTACTGTTCCATTGTTTTTCAATTCTATTTTTAATGCAAGCACCTGACAGTCCACACTTAGGCAGGCATGGCAGAAACAGATTCATTCACTTTGATTTCTCAAGATGCCTGCCCTCTTTCTTTCCAGAAACAAACTCAAGAGTTGCAATCTCTTACACCTGCCATCTCTATTCTGCCTAGAAGATACTGCCCATTCAAATACACTTAAGAGCCAGACTGCCATAATGAAGCTAGAGAGAGAAGCTATCCCATCTAATCTGCAATCAGCTTTAACACAGACTGGTCCAGGTAGGATCGTACTGTTTCAAACATTTTCATATAAAAGAAAAAAAGTCTGAATGACATGTACCTTTCCTATTTTAGCACGAGCATATGTTTACTGCTTTCTACTGAGGCAGAACTGAGAGAAGGAAAAAGGGCGTTTTCATCAAATTATTAACATACTTACAACTTCAGATTTAAAGAGCTCGACATATGAAAATAAATGCTTGACTTCATATAGCCGCACCATGACAAGAGGTGAACATAACATGCCTCTGTAACATTTTCTTAGAAACTGAAACTGTGAAGTTGAGTCAACTAAATTCTTTACAAGTACTAACAACCTTAAAGGAGTGGATTTTCTTAATTTTTTTTAAATCTTATTTTACCATTATTTATTTACCAAAATTAAGGCCACCACACACTGAGTTTTTTAAAATAGCCTGCACAGCTGGCAAACATCACTAGGTGGGCAGGGAAGCACATTTCCCCTTTAAAGCACCTCAAGTCAACTCCACGGTTAACACAATGGATTCAATATAACAGCACATTATTAAACTTCCTCTCGGTACATAACATCTCAGAAATGAATATACACTTTAGAAAACAGTGACAATCATTAAACTTGTAAAACTCGGAATGGGGCCGAAGAAAAGGTATATTCCTTTTAAATTTGTTGTATGTGGTTAAGAGGAAATGTCCGATGATGTCACCCCTAGATACTCCCTAGTGATGAACACTAACTACTGGCCTTTAATTGGGGGACCATTTTCCTGCAAACCCGTGGCGGTCACTGAGCTTTGCTCAACGGTTTTCCAGGCGAAATTAGGGAAAACAAACCCAGCAAGGGCGCGGGCCGCAGCCCCCAGCCCGACTCCCAGGGCCGCGTACGGCTGGGCCCGGCAGGCAGGGAAGGGCCTAGGAGCGGCCGGCTGCACCTGCTCCTCGCGCCGCCGACTGCCCAGGGGCGGGCCGAAGGGCAGGTGTTCCCCATCCAGGCCCAGTTCGGCCTCGGGTCCCCCGGCCGCCTCCCCGCCCCCCACCTCGCCCCGGCCCCCGGAGCAAAAGACAATACATTTTAACGCCATTGGAGCTACTGCTGTGCTGCGGAGGCTGCTTCTCCGGCTCCGGGGGGTGCGGTTCTCGCCGCGGTTCGCCCTGAGGCTCTGCGGACTGCTGATGCGGGCTGTCGTCGCCAGCGGCCCCGACCACCTCGGGCTTGTCAGCGTCCGCCATCCCACCGCCGCTGGCTCCGCCTCGGCCGCCTGCGCTGAGGGGCTACGAGCGCGACAATGGCGGCGGCCGGGGAAGCGGTAACGGATCCCGATTTGAAAAGGCCCCGAGCGCTCAGTTGCCCGGATCTCGCGAGAACCAGTCGAGGCTGGGCGACTGGGAGATAGTGTGAGCTGGGTGCGGGGGGTGGGAGTGCGATGGGGGAGGGGAAGTTTGGAGGGGAGGTTGGAACGGAGGTCAGGGCCGCCTATGCAGCCATAGGCCCTGCACCTGCAGGAAGGGATTGACCAGTCCTGAAGCCCCTAGAGCCCCAGGTTCTGACCACCATCCCCCTTGTCGCTTGGCACCCAATGGGGTCTTCGCTTACAAAACGGGATTAGAAGTCTCTGAACCTCGACACCCAGATTATTAAATTCATTCCGTGTAGGGGCAGTTTAAATTAAAGAAGCACACACCTTACCATCTCTAAAGACATCTGCATATCTTCAGACCCCTTTGGAAATCCTTTGAATGATGAAAAAAAAATCACTTATTTCAATACTCAAGCACCCTGTGGATATTCAATATGTAGTTATTGATGACTGATTGCAATTCATCAAATTGAATAGCACTGAATTTCTTTAAGGATCGGTTGTTCTTAAGAGAAAAAAAAACTCTTTGGAACTCAGTTTTCGGCTTAGAAAAAGATTGAAGTAGTTTTTTGGTTTTTTTATTTTGGCTTGTTTTAATTCTCTGGACGATGATCAATGGGAGGAATTCATAATCTTCAAAAGAAATCTATATTGGCTGATAATGGACATTTGGGATTTTGGTTATGTGTTTATTATATGCTGTTGGAAATTATATGTGAAGCAGTTATAGATTCTCAAATATAATTATGTGAGATTTTAAAATACAGTCATAGATTTTTCCCCTAAGCATGAGAAAGAAACCCATTAAACTTAACTCCTAACTCGAGTATTTCACACTATAATAACTTTATTCACTGAAAAGTTCAAAGACCTTCCCAAATGTTAGATTTTATAAAGGAACATAGTTTGTGTGCTCTGCAAAGCATTACACACACATTATCAGTGAAGTTGTAGCTAAAAACTAATACTCAACACTTAATTTCCTTGGTATGTAGGTACCTGCTCTCTACCCCCCCAAAAAAATACCATTAAACATCCTGTGCCTGAAGACTTGCACTACCTTCATGAAACACACAGGCACACAATCACAACATTTTAATCTATTGGAATGCTTGGTAAAACACTGCAGTTGGAGTACAGCCTACATTGTTTCACAAACACAACAAATGCTATTGTACTTGCTACAAAAATTGTTTCTCCTCAATCATCTCTGAGACAAAGTATTTGGGGTGGGAGAAAGGGCACTGGAGTTCCACACAGTGAATGCAGGTTCAAGCCCCAGTTCTGTCATTTCTACCTGTAACTCCCTCTCAATCTCTCTTCACAATAGATAAGGACAACAATACCTGTCTTGCAGGATTAAGATGGGAATTAAAGTACTTTATATAGAGCAAAGTGCTATAGTATTACAATTTTCTATCTCTTAAGGCTCCAGCAGAGTTTTAGTCAAATAGAAACCAGGTAATGATCCTATCCTAAAATGTAAGTATTTTCAAAATATTCATCATTCTGTTATTCTTGTGCTATAGTTGAATTTAACAATGACATTTAATCTCACAGTCCCTACTCCAGTAGATTCTTGCAAAACTCCTCTAATCGACTTAATTCAATATTTTTAAAGAGGTCCTTATGCTTAAAACAGAGTAGTAGATACATAAGAAACAAAAAATGAGTAGAGCCCTGCTGTGAGAGGACTTTTTTAAAAAAATATTTTTAGCTGTAGATGAACATAATACTTTTATTTATTTATTTTTATGTGGTGTTGAGGATTGAACCCAGTGCCTCAATCATACAAGGCAAGCACTCCACCACTGAGCTACAACCCTAGCCTCAGGAGAGGGCTTTTATAAAAAGCACTATTTGAGTGCTATAATAAATATAAAAGCAAAGCATAATTAAAAACTTATTCACAAAAACAGGAGAGTGGACCACATATCATAGTGGGCCAATGAAAATATTTATCTTCATTATTGAGCTTTGGGGCAATCCCTTTAAATTTTGTGCCTAAGACAATTGGTTTACTTATTGTACCTTAGTCCTGTTCTTCATAAACGCATGAAGAGCAGAGGTTAGTTGCTACTATGGAATCATTAAGGGCTTCCTAGAAGAGCTGGATCCTTGAAAGGTAAAGAGAATGGGGGCAGTTTCTGATGAGAAGATAAATTTCTGTATACATTGATTTATATATTGATTTCCTTTCTCTCTTGATATTGATATTGTACTTACCTTAACTAAATCTGCAAAAGATAAAATAAAAAATAGCTATTAATAATCCATTGCTGAACCCAATTTCTATGTTTTCCTCCCCTCCTGTTTTGTTTTTGTACCAGGGATTGAAATCAGGAGTACTTGACCACTGAGCCACATCGCCAGCCCTATTTTTGTTTTATGTAGAGACAGGGTCTCACTGAGTTGCTTAGCACCTTGCCGTTGCTGACTTGCGATTCTCCCGTCTCAGCCTGCCAAAGTGCTGGGATTACAGGCGTGTGCCACTGCACCTGGCTTCCTCTCCTGTTTTGTTGTTATTTATTGTATGCACATTGACAATTTCCTAAATAATGCTTAACTTTTTAATCTTCCTGCAGTTCCCACTACAAAATTGTTTTTCTTTACAATTTCACAAATTGTATTTCCAGTACTGAAGCCAGAATTAGGCGATCAGTGTAGATAGGTAAATCAAGTCAGGTCTGATCTAGGAGGCCAATTTGGGTTTGGGAAGTTGAAGTATGACAATGCCTTCAGAGCCCTTCCTCCACTCTGATCGAGATAACCTGCCCCTCCTCCAACCTGTTGCTAAGGTAACCTATCCCAGGGATTGTCCCTCCCTATGGGGAGTTGTTAATTATGCCTCTTCCTGCCCAAATCACTCCACCTGGGCCCTTCCCCCTGTCCTTTTCACCTTTTTGGCCATCCCATCCAGCATCTCCTGGGCCTAGTCACATAAGCAGAAAGGAGAGAGATAAGGGGAAGAGAGCAGAAGAACAAAGGAAGCCTAGGACATATAAAAAGGCAAAACATCTGTACTTCTTGGGATACCAGGATACCAACTATGGCCCCCTTCTTCCTCTCGTGAGAAGTCTGTGACCTCCTCTTTTTTTTTGGTACTAGAGATTGAACTCAGGGGTACTCGACCACTGAGCCACATCCCCAGCCCTATTTTTTTGTGTGTTTTATGTAGAGACAGGGTCTCTCTGAGTTGCTTAGCACCTCGCCGTTGCTGAGGCTGGCTTTGAACTCACGATTCTCCTGTCTCAGCCTCCCTAAGTGCTGGGATTATAGGTTTGCACCACTGCACCCAGCTTGTGTTACTCCTTTTTATTTTTTAATTGGGGGGGGGGGGTTCTTTGTTTTGGTTTTGTTTTGTTTGTTTGTTTGTTTGTTTGTACTAGGGATTGAATTCAGGGGCACTCAACCACTGAGCCACATCCTCAGTCCTATTTTGTATTTTATTTAGAGACAGGGTCTCACTGAGTTACTTAGCGCCTTACCCACTGTTGCTGAGGCTGGCTTTGAACTCTCCATTCTACTGTCTCAGCCTCCCAAAGTGCTGGGATTACAGGTGTGCGCCATCGCGCCCAGCACCCCTTTTTAAATAAACTCTGCTTTATATGCTCACCTCAGTGCTCTTCGCTAAAATTCAACTTCCACATGTAAAGAAGCAGAACTCATCACCAGTAACTAGCAGTATCAGTGCAATGTCAGCTAACAATTTGGTTTTCTTTCTTACAAATTGGAATGTGTGTTCATGAGAGAGATCAACCATCATACTTATCAAGAAATTTAACACTAAAATTCCAAAATCTTTTCAGTTCATACCTTAATATATGCATCATTTAGGATTTATGTCACCCCAGGTAAGGTGTGACAGGTGTGACATAGTCGTCATGGACTAGGTCTACTTTCTTCATCTTTCATCATTCTCTTGCAAGGTCCCCGTCATTAAGATTGCCCTAATGCTCCAAGATGGCTGCTGGAGATGCAGGCCTCTTGTCTGTATTGTGGGTCAGAAATTGTCCAAAAAGAAGGAGACATCCTATTTAGAAGTCTAACATACTCTAACTACAGTGATGGACCAGAACCTAGTCACATGACACACTCAGCTATAGGTAAGGTTGGCAAACAATTTAGCAAGCCTCATGAAGCTTTAAAAAGACTTTACAATTTTTAAGAATACTATGGGGTATCTTTGAAACTCATTTATATTTCCTTTTTGTCTAAGAAGTTTATTCTATGATGAAAATATGGATATTAGTTATTGAAAGAATAATAACAAGCTGGGCGCGGTGGCGCAAGCCTGTAATCCCAACACTTAGGGAGGCTGAGACAAGAGAATCGCTAATAACAATAGAAAAATCTGATCTTAGTCCAACAATCAACTCTTCTCTCTGTCCCTCTCTTTTCATCATTCTACCACCACCACATGTTTTTTTTTTCAACATTTATTATTCTAAAAATACATCCTATAGAAAAGTCTCTTATCAGCCAAATGATTTTAGAATTAAGACAATCATCTGAATAATCTGGGCTGAAGCCACTTTCACCTCACTTATTCAAGTAGTTCAGATGATCCCAAGGATTTTGCTTGAATTCTTTAGGCAATTGTTTTGTTTTCAAGTTTATAATCCTTAACTGGGCACGGTGGTGCATACCTGTAATCTCAGCACTTCGGGAGGCTGAGACAGAAGAATCCCTAGTTCAAAGCCAGTCTCAGCAATGGTAAGGTACTAAGCAACTCAGTGAGACCCTGTCTCTACATAAAACACAAAATAGGGCTGGGGATGTGGCTCAGTGGTTGAGTGCCCCTGAGTTCAATCCCTGGTACCAAAAAAAAAAAAAAAAAAAAAAAAAATTATAATCCTAGCATCATTACTCAGTAATACATTTGATTTATGTAAGCAATATTAGTACATAATTTGTTTTTCTTTGAAGACTAAGGACTGCAAAATTCCTAGATACTTATTTGAGTCTCAATTTTTAAACTACTTTCTAATTTCCTAGTTTAAATCATCCTGCCTTTTTCTCAGTCTCACCCTAGTAACTCCATTAGTAGGCAGAGTAGAAGAATAAATTTCCAAGAGCCCTGCTCTACTTTTCTTCCTATAGGCATAGCTACTCCCTCCTTCTTAGTAATTCCTTGAATTGGACATTTTCTGTTCAAAGTCATGGATATTACAGCAGTATTTTTTAAATATCCTCAGTTTAGTATCCTAACTTAAAGAGTATTAAAATATTGTTTTATTTCAAATATTGTTTTTAACCTAAATAATTACACATTTTAGCAACGTTAATCTCAATTTTCAACTACAACATTTGAGAAAGAAAATAGATTTCTTAGAGTGATGAATTAATAAGGTTCAATCTACATGCAGTCTGCATATTTGAAGATAATTCTATAGATGGTGAAGACAGAAAATAATGGACACAATCCATCTTCCCCATTTTATTTGGTGATGGGAAACCAATTTATTTATAGTGGCAATGAGTATTATTAAAGTCCATGTTTCCTAGCTTCACTTGCCCATGTGACAATGTTCTTGCCAACATGATATAAGCAGAAATGTGAGGACCATGTAGGAGGTTCCTTAGAAGAAACTGACTTAGCTTTGAGAACAACCCCTTCTCCTTCTTTGCCTCCTCCTGCCATTAGCTTAAAATAGAGAAATGATGTCTGTAACAGCAACCAGGTTGGACCACGAAGTGAACTTGTAATGGAAAGCTAAGTGCTGGTGATAGTAGAAAAAAATAGAATCCAGGTCTCTGATGACACCGTGGAACCACAATAAAAACCCTGACATTTTTATCCCCAGACTGGTTTTGAGTCTGGATTCAGGGTTTTTCTGTTACACACAGCTGAACTTAATTCTGATGACCATCATTTTTAATTGAAATGATTGACTTGCTTAATAGTATCTTCTATACTGTGGTCATATGTAAGAGAGAGCTGGCCTGGGCGCATCCACAGTACATAATATGCAACAAATATCAGGTTTGTCAATCATATGGCTTTGGCCATAGTTCCATCTTGTAACAAGTTCCGCATTCCTGTGAATAGCCACAGGATGTTTATAGCATAGTCACCAGATGCTAATAGATGCACCCTGTAGCACTTGGAATACAAAGGGCCTCTTAGCATATATAAAGAGGGACCTGAGCAAAATAGAGAGTCTCTCTTGCTGTGCTGTGCTATGCTGTGTGTGTGTGAGCTCAAAAAAGAGTCTCTTGCCTTGTTCTGTGTGTGTGTGTGTGTGAGTGATTTTTCATCCGCGGCTCCTTCGCCTGACTCGGTTTCCCTTTGTGCTGGCGCGGGCGCTGGCAGTCATACAAACACTACACATCGCCAGGTGTGGTGATGCATGCCTGTAATCCCAGTAACTGGGGAGGTTAAGGCAAGAGGATCACAAGTTCGAGGTCAGCCTCAGCAACTTAGTGAGAACCTGTCTCAAACTGGGCGCAGTGGCGCATGCCTATAATCCCAGCACTTTGGGAGGCTGAGACAGGAGAATCGCAAGTTCAAAGCCAGCCTCAGCAAAGATGAGGTGATAAGCAACTCAGTGAGACCCTGTTTCTAAATAAAACACAAAATAGGGCTGGGGATGTGGCTTAGTGATCGAGTACACCTGAGTTCAATCCCCAGTACCAAAAAAAAAAAAAAAAACCTGTCTCAAAATAAAAAGTAAAAAGGACTGGGATGTAGTTCAGTAGAAAAGTGCCCAATCCCTAATACCAAGAAGAAAAAGGAAAAAAATGTCCCGAAGACATCATTTACATTTGTTTTTGTTTGCTCCTTTGCTTTATGCTGTAGAACACTACAAATTTTTTATCTGATATCCATTCTCCTTATTTTCCTTAATAACAGAACCACAATTTTGTTTAGAGTAGTAATGTGCCTAGCTGAAATGCCAGAGGTGACAAGACACAAATCTAACGAGTTGTAAGGAGCAATATACTAGAGATTCTGGAAGGTGTTTGTATTCTGAATAAGTTCTTTGCTTGACTGACTGTCTGCCTGCCTGCCTTCCTATGAGGCCCAAAGATGGATTATATGGTTTGTTCAACCAGTATAAGGACAAACAAGCTAAGGATGATAGGAAGATAAGAAACTGAAAAACAGATGACATGGAACAGCCAGTGCGTAGTCCTGGACTGTGCATAACCAAACTTCATGTTTGGGAAGAAAAATGACCTCCATTGACTTTAGGCAATGTCATTTGATATCTGTTATTTAAAATGCAAGAAAAGTGAACCCTTTGCTCTATTACAGCCCTTTTCAGCAAGGACTGCACCAACACTGATGATGGCTGCTTATTAGCCTAGATTTTGGAAGCAATGGTTTTTCAGTAGTATAAAAATGTGATTCATTTTGTCATAATATATTGCAAAAGTATAGACTGAAGTAATTCATGTCAATATACTTCAATTCAAAAACTGTTTAAACGTGTAAAAGTATATGTTATAGCCGGGCACAGTGGCGCAAGCCTGTAATCCCAGCACTTAGGGAGGCTGAGACAGGAGAATCACGAGTTCAAAGCCAGCCTCAGCAATGGCGAGGGGCTAAGTAACTCAGTGGGACCCTGTCTCTACATAAAGCACAAAATAGGGCTGGGGATGTGGCTCAGTGGTCGAGTGCCCCTGAGTTCAATCTCCAGTACCAAAAATAAATAAAAGTATATGTTATACATGTAATATATATAGAAACAAACTTGATAACATGTATTTCCTTGATTTTTACTTCTAACTTTTTCAGTAGACAGGGATGGAGACAGGGATGGAGCCTTGAAATCCAATCAAACATTTAGATGTTTCATGTAAGAAAGTATTTAATGCACAGTGTTTTAAAGGCTTTGATATCAATTAGTAAGACTTGGAAAACTACCGCCTAGAAATTATTGCTAGATTTTAAAAACTTAGGAAAGATGGGACTCACAAGGAACCATCAGCATCAATCCTTGTGACCAGCAGCAGTAGGGTAGGTCTCAGGACTCCTGATATCCAGAAAAGGCTGGCAGAATGTCCCATCTGCCATTTGCTGATACCCACAAAGTTATTTGTGGCTTCTGCTGAAATTAATAATTTCTCCTTTTTTCCTCCCAAATTTTGCATTAATGTCTCTCATTGGCAGAATTTAGGTTGGAATACAACTGACAACAGCGTTTGAGAAAGGTCTCATAAGAGAGAAAGCTTGGACAGGAAAATCGTGAGTTCAAAGCCAGCCTCAGCAACGGCGAGGCACTAAGTAACTCAGTGAGAACCTGTCTCTACATAAAACACAAAATAGGGCTGGGGATGTGGCTCAGTGGTTGAGTGCCCCTGAGTTCAATCCCTGGCACCAAAAAAAAATAAGAGAGAAAGCTTGGAAGTATAAGCATGATGTTGAGTATCAACAGGTAAGATTTGGCACAGTTCCTAAGTCATTTAGCATACTTTGTGAGGTATTCAAACACAGGGGAGAGTTACTCTATTCAGTTGTTCATTCATCCTGTCAAAATAAAATAAGATCAAATCAAAAAACTTTTAAGTTTATTATGCAAACAGAGATCTGATTGCAAATTGAGAGACTTCAAACTGAAAGCGGCAAGAGGAAGCTCAGAGGCATAGCATTACAGGCTGGTTTATATAACAAATGAGAGAAAGTGTTTGTCATTTCTGTTGTTTGCTGTGTTGGAAATCAGACCCAGGGCATCACACATGCTAGACAAGTGCTTAACTGTGACCCCAGACCGAGAAAGATTTTTTCAATTTTTGCAATGTTTGGGTATTACCAGATGGCAGAAGATTGGTTAAAAGTGATCCTATTAGCCAGGCGTGGTGGCTTACACTTGTAATCCCAGCACTTTGGGAGGCTGAGACAGGAGAATCGCGAGTTCAAAGCCAGCCTCAGCAATGGCGAGGTGCTAAGCAAGTCAGTGAGACCCTGTCTCTACATAAAGCACAAAATAGGGCTGAGAATGTGGCTCAGTGGTCAAGTGCCCCTGAGTTCAATCCCCAGTACCAAGAAAAAAAAAGTGATCCTATTATACATTTTTGAAAGACTACGTAAGTTTCACTTATGATTATCAGAAGCATTTATAAGAAATTACGACCTAAGTAATGTTTTGTTTAGGAAGTCAAACTGGTCTTGTCTTCTTTAGAGATTCTCAAGCCTGGTCCCCATTTTATTTTGTTATAGCCACCCATTCATTTATTGTGTCTGTTAGATTTAGAAATGCCTGCACCTCTCAGTAAGATAAAACATGTAACAATGCTTGTGACCTACTGTTCTCTTAAGTGCATTAACAAATGACAACGGAGTTCCCTGCAATATCCTTCACTAAGAAGACTGCATGGTAGCACTAGTAGGATAGATGCTCTGACAGCCCCAAAGTCACAGAGAAAAGGTAGGTGCTAATAATCCACGTACTTCAAACTGGACCTCTGCATCTGCACTATTAATTTGTTTGGAAACTAGTGTTAACATTTCTGAAATCTCAGACCTTTTTCTTTTTTATTGCTTTGAGAATAATCTAAAGTCCCAGGGACAGTCATATAAGAACTAGTGTGAATTAATCAGTCCTCAAAACATTAAGTTTATTTTTTCTCCTTAAAATTGTCTTTTTTTCTTTTCTTTTTTTTTTTTTTTCCATACCAAGGATTGAACTCAGGGGTACCCCTAGCCCTATTTTGTGTTTTATTTAGAGACAGGCTCTCACTGAGTTGCTTAGTGCCTCGATGCTGCTGAAGCTGGTTTTGAACTCACGATTCTCCTATCTCAGCCTCTCAAAATGTTGGAATCAGAGGCATGCGCCACTGCACCCAGCTAATAATTGTCATATCTTTAAATGCTCTTTTAAACAATAGCCACAAACTTCAACTTATTTTATACTGACTTTTAGATAGTATTGAATGATGCCCCTTCATAGCTCTTTTTAATTGTCTCCTATAGTTGCCTCATTTAATTCTGTATTTTACTAGATAAGTATTTATCTAGTTTAACATTGCTTAGAATATGAGAGGTGTGAGTTTTACGTGTCTGGCTTAGTTTTAGAAAACTGGTATCAAGTACTCAGATGTTTCTTCTTTAAAAATGTGTGCATTTCTGAAGAAAGAAAAAACTCATATTCTACAAAATCATGCACTAAAAATAGCTGAAAACAATAAAATGAAAAGACAAGCCATAGACTGGTATTAAATTATTTGCAAAAATACATATCTGATAAGTGACTTATTCCAAATATACAAAGAACTTTTGTTTTGTTTTGGTACCAGGGATTGAACTCAGGGGCACTTAAACACTGAGTCACATCCCTACCCCTATTTTCTGTTTTATTTAGAGACAGAGTCTCACTGAGTTGCTTGGTACCTCACTGTTGCTGAGGCTGGCTTTTGAACTCTTGATCCTCCTGCAATGCTTCCCAAGCTGCTAGGATTACAGTGTGCCCCTGCGCCAGCCCAAATACACAAAGAACTCTTAAAATTCAACAACAAGAAAATAACCAAATTAAAAAAAAAAAAAAACAGGAAGAGAACCAAACAGGCTCACCAAAGAAAACGTACAGATGAAAAATAAATGAAAAAAATAATCAATCTCACATGTCACTAGGGAATTGAAAATTAAGACAACAATGAGATCCCACTATGTACCTATTACAATGGCTAAAATTCAAAACACTGACAACTCCAAATGCTGATAAGGATGTGCAGTGACAGGAACTCTCATTCATTTGTTGCTGACAGGAGTGCAAACTGATACAGTCACTTTGGATGACCATATGATACTTCCTTACAAGGCAAAATATAATCTTACCATACAATCCAGCAATTACTCTTTTTTTTTTTTTTAATTTTTTTTTTTTATTTTTTTTTAGTTGTAGATGGACACAATATCTTTATTTTATTGCTTTGTATGTGGTGCTGAGGATCGAACCCAGGGCCCCACACATGCGAGGCAAGCGCTCTACCGCTGAGCTACAATCCCAGCCCTACTCTTTTATTTATTCACTAACGTAGGCTGAAAACTGTCCAAACAAGAGCCTGCACACAAATGTTTATGACATCTTTATTCATAATGGCTGAAAATTGAAAGCAACCAAGACATCCTTTATTAGGTGAATATATAAACGGCAGTATATCCATAGGATAGAAGAGTATTGAGCAATACAAAGAAATGAGCTTTCAAACTGAAAAGTCATAGAGGAAGCTTAAGTACACATTGATAAATGAACAAAACCAGTCTGAAAATGTAACAGCACCTCTAAGACTCTCGAAATACATCCTAGAAAAGGCAAAACTATGAAGACAGTAAAAAAATAGTTAAATAGTTTCCAAGTGTTCATGAGGGGAAGGGATGAATAGACCATTTTAGAGATGTGGAACTACTCTGTATAACAATATTATGGAGGATATATAACATTATGCATTTGTCGAAACCCATAGAACTGAACAATACAAAAAATAAACTCTAACACAACCCACAGAATTTAGTTTATAATAATGTATCTGTACTGGTTCATCAATTGTTAACAAATACACCACCCTAATGCAAGATGTTAATAATAGGTAAAACTATGAAGGATGGGTAAGGGAGATATATGTGAACTTACTGTGCTCTCTGCTTGACTATTCTGTAATCCTAAAACTGACCTAAAAACTAAAGACTATTCAATCTATAAAATAACTGAAAAGATTTTAGGGGAAAAATCATGGTGGAGAAAAAACAATGTTTTAGTAAGCCCTTTTGCTGCTATGACTTAAAAACCCAACCAGAACAATTGTAGAGGAGGAAGAGTTTATTTGGGGGCTCATGGTTTCAGAGATCTCAGTTCATGGACAGCTGGCTCTATCATGGCCGATGAGTGTGGCAGAGCGAAGCAGCTCACAGAATGATCAGAAAGCAGAGAGACCCCACTTGCCAGATACAAATATATACCTCAAAGCCAAGTCCCCCCAATGTCCTACCTCCTCCAGCCACACCCCACCTGCCTTCTGTTACCACTCAATTACTCACATCAGGTGATTGATTCACTGATGGAATTAAGGCTCTCATAAACCAATCATTTCTTCTCTGAACCTTCTTGCATTATCTCACACATGAGCTTTTGGGGGACACCTCACATCCAAACTATAACAAACAATGAAAAAGCTATGCCACATCACAACCAGAGCACTACAAAAACATTTACAAACCTATTGGAAGTGCTAGCAAAGTTAAGTATACAGTTCAAATATATTTTACAACATATGTGAAACTTTACACATTTGTTTTAGTTAAGAACAAATGATAGGAAAATGTAAGGAAAGACTGAATATGAAAACAAGGGCAAATGAACAAAGATCAGGAAGAACCATGCAATGTGCATTTTCAAGACAGAGCATGTGCCAAGAGATAAAAAGGGGAGTGAATGGGCATTGGGTACAAGACTGCTTTCCTCTACAACTTACTGCATTCAGCTGTCTTAGTGGACTTGGATTTCAGCTGCTGCTACTTGATAATCAAATCCTTAATACACTGGGAAAATTGTGTATAAAACAATTGATTTCCACCTTCTATTTACATCCCTAGTTTTCAATTATGTGTTATGTGACTCATATTACAGAATCATATGTTGCAACAGAGTAAAAAATGGCTTTTGCTTCTGTTTCTTTAACCAAGCAAAATAATTTAAGCCAATTTCTATACATTATACTGTGGTGACAACTCACACATTTGTGGACATTGAGCTCAAGATACCCTATTATATGAATTAGATTCAACAGTAAATATGGCAGAGGTTTGAAGTATACTTTTAGAGAACAATTTAAGGCTTATGTGTAGTAAAATTGAAACCAATTAAATGAAATTTATTTTAAATAGGTCACTCAGTCCTGAAACACTTAGGGTATTTTTTTTTCACAGAAAAGTTTACCAGCAAAACATAAAATCTCATTTTCAATGGGACTCATCAAATAGTTCAGCATTAGATCATTATCTGCACTGAAGTGTCATCATGCTCAATTCACTCATGAGTCCACTCAGGTAATTTCTGCACTGTTGACAAAATCCAGTACAGTCATTTTCTAATCAAACCTAATCATACTATTGCCACCCTCTCTAATCCTATTTTGGCACATTCAGCATTGGCTACTCTTGAGATATCAGATGGTAAAATGACCTAGAGGAAGAATTCTAAGAAAAACATAAAATTAATAGAGTAATTTTTAAAAACACAGGACTTTAAACCACGCAATATTTAATTGCAAAAGTGGGAATAAGATCAAGTTTCATTCATTTACAGAAGAAGTTTTGAAGTGTTCTCTTGGGATTATGTTGGATTATAGAAATGAACTGCTGGCTGGGGGCAGGGGCAGTCCACGAATGTCTGAGCTGTGAGCAAAACATCTATAGATATGTATTTTTAGAGAGGTGGCATATATTTCTTACTAAAATTTCAAAGTCATTTTTAATCTTCCCCACACCCTACCCCCAAAAAAGATTAAAACCATTTAGGTAGGAAGAAGGCATAGGAAGCTAAAAATGACATTCAAAATAGGAGTGCATTCAAAAACATAAGCAGTCAACTTTTTGACCTAGATCATTGCTTAATGTCATCTAAAGGCAAATAAGCATTAGATTGATTCAGTCAGCTTTTGTGTCCCTGTGATTAAAATACCCAGTTAGAACAATTTAGAAGGAGAAAACATTTATTTTGGTTCACAGTTTCAGAGGTCTCAGTCCATAGACAGTTGACTCCATTGATCTGGGACTAAGGTGAAGCCGCACATCATGGAGGAAGGGCGTGGTGGAGGGAAGCTGATCCTCTCATGACAGCAAGGAAAGAGAGAGAAAGAGAGACCTCACAAGAAGAGACGAACAACCTTCCCAGGGCTTCCCCCAGTGACCCACCTCTTCTAGCCACACCCCAACTGCCTACCCTTACCATCCAGTCATTCCATTCAAACTTGGATGGAGTAATTAGGTTGCAGCTCTTATAATCTAATAATTTTACCTCTGACTATTCCTGCATTAACAGGAGCTTGGACACTTCATATTTAAATCATAACAGTAAGTGATATGTTGACCAAGATTTAGTGACAACCCTGTAGTAGACATAGAGGAGGCTGTATAAACTGGGAGTTGTTTTATATAGAATATTTGTGTATAAACTAAGAATCTAATGATGAAACAGAAGAAAGACAATTATGTCTGGGAGGTTAAAACAATGCCACCCACAATGCCACTTTTCTAATAATTTGTATTGCTCTGAAAATAAATCATAGACTCCCTGGATGTATAAATCAAACCACATGTGCCTTAGAATAACATTCATATTGTTCATACCTTTCAGAATTTTTTTAACAGAAATTGAGCAAGCATTTGAATTGCAAGCAAGTGTTCTCTTCACCACTTATTTGGCAATGGAGAATAAAATATAAATTGTGTATTAATTTCCGTGCTTCTATGAACTTTGTAAAACTTGCTATATAGGTTTACAATGTACCTCAAGGGGAAAGAACAAATTTCATTTATCTTTGTATCCCAGGACCTAGCAAAAAAGGTTGAACATAATGGATTTTTTAATCCATTATACTTTCCTGAATGAGCCACATTGCTGACTTTTGAGAACATCACCATCTTTCATGTAGCTTGAAAAAGGTGAAGGTCATGCTCTAACTAACACCAAGGAACCTAATTTATAGTTAAAGCTTTCCTTTGGCATCAATTCAAAATTATTAACTAGAAGAGCCATAAAAATGATGTTGGTACTAATTTTTTTTGAAAACACAATACTGTCCAGAGCAACCTTCAAAATCTATGTGCATATGATGTCAGTGACTTAACAGATCAATGTTCATACAAATTATCTATGAAAAATTAGCCCTATTCCTCTTTCTAAACCAAGTGAGAATAAGGTCTGTAACTTCTAGATTTTAAAAATCAACTTTATGGTCATTTACCATTGGGCTGTATTTAAAATCATAAAATGATAAGTCTAAATCCCTAACCAAAATAACAAATTCTTGGAATGAAGCCCATATATCAATAGCAGAATCATGAAACTTGGTTCTATACCCTTGAGCTAGCATTCCAAATGAATGGATGATTGCAGATCAAAGTATGAAAGTATAGAATGGAGTCAAGTGTAGCATGGGTCCAGGCAGTGTCAAAATCAAAATCTAATGAGTCAAATTCATAAAGTTTGTTAATGCTGTACTAGCAAAATATTTCCATGATTAACTTCTGGACTGGTTGGAATAGATTATTTTTGCAACAGTCTAGAAATGTAGAAAAGTATATGGAAGAAAATTACTTCCTTTCTCACACTGTATGAGTAACTTTGTTGCCAGAATACAATTTTTAGCACTTTGCTAGATGAAGTGCACCAAGACTATCAACGTTTTACATCACCTACAATATTGTTAGAAATGCAGAATCTGATACTCCAAAACCACACCTACTAAGTCAGAATCTGCATTTTAGCAAGATTCCCCAGGGGATTCATTTGTACATTAAATTTCAAGAAGCACTGTTCTAGCCCACAGTGCTAATAAATTATGTGGCCCTTAACAAGTTTATAAAACCATAGTAAGAAAAATGTCACTAGAAGAAGATAGATCTTCCTCTCTCTTTTATAGTAGTCAATAACATCACCTATTTTTTAGGATGTTTTAATAGCCCTAAATAAAAAAGAAAAACTTTTTTTTTCCAGTATCACCTTTTATGAACTCTAAGGTATACTTTGCCCAATTTTTTAATACTATTACATTTCCTAATTTGTTAAATACCCTAAATAACCATTATATTTCTCCTCATTTTATTATTAAAACTTGTCACACATTATGTGTTCTCAGTTTTTTAAAGAATTATTATTATATATTATGTCTTAATTCTGTATCTATATTTTCCCCAAACACCAACAGTTTAGTAGATCGTAAGGGGAATAATTTGTAGGAAACCTACAGGTGCTTGCAAATTGTAGGTTCTGATATAGAGCAAAACATGAATGGAATTTCCAAACCTGAGTTTGGAAAAACAAATAGAGCCCTAAATTAGTAATAAGGAAGATTTCTGTCACTTAGATTTGTTTTGCTTTGATTTCAACGCGGTGTGTCTGCAATCTACATATTCAATGCTGTTTAGAAAACGTGCCTCACAGCTACCTAAAGATTTTACTGGAGCGTTTCTGACTACTATTTTGATGTCTTCTAGCTGGTATTTAGGAGCGAGGTCTCACTACGCAACATTTCAGGACTACGGACAGCGCCTAGGCGCCTACTCCTGGAATGGGAGGGGATTCGTTTGGGCTTGTTTGGAAAAGAAAACCGAAAGGATAGCGGTAAAGAACTCCAAGTGACGCATTCAGTTCCCAGTTATATCAATACACCTTTCACTCTCGTTTTTCCTTTACCCGATGAGAAGAAACGTAATGTAAAAATCTAGAGCCTACTGTTCGGCGGAGACTGCTGTCATCACGCGCAGCAAAATGCCCGCGGTACAGCTGGGCATGCAGCATAGAGAGGAAAGCAAGGATTTTCCCAATAAATTAACGAAACCCTCACGGCCTTAGGAAGCCAAAATGACGGTGAATCCTGATTGCTAACCTTCAGGGTGTAATATGGGCGAAAATGAGCGCTTGTTTTTTTCTTTTTAGCAGACCTGAAGAATAGAGCCTGTTGCTGCTGTAGCTGATGCCCTTCCCCCTCTCGTTTCCCACCTCCTCTCAGTCTTACACAGTCAGAAGCTCTCACATTCACACGCGCGCGCAAATATTTACAGTGACACACCGAAGAGATCACACATTTTCCTACAAACCGTACGCGCGCACACACGTACTTCGGCTGGCGCCCACGTCCTCTCTCACCGACAGACACAGACATTTACACACGTAGGCCAGGAACGCGCTAACCACGGTCCTGTGACTCCACGCAGGTTCCCAGAATACGCCTTTTACACTGTTACTGAACCGATCAGCGAACACAGACAAACCTGCCAACACTTAAGTCTACTCGCTGGATTCCATCTCCATGACAACAAGCATGGAAGGTGAGACATTGCTGCCTGCGAAGTAACTTTCTCGCCCTTCTCCCCGCATTAACCGACAGGGTTCCAGTACAGGTCCGGAGGAGGACCCTGTCCTCATTCTCTTGCCTTTCAGAGGCCAGAGGGCGAGAGGTGGGTGGTAGGGGGAGCCTGCGGGTCTGGTGAGGTCAAATTCTTAAGAGGAAAGGGTCCTAATGCTTCTGCAGCTGCTGATGCTCTTGTTTGGGGAAGAAAAAAAAAAAATGTGTGTATGGATTGTTGATGCTTTTCCCATAATGTTTGGTAGGAAGTTTCCATGCTTCTTCAGTTTAATATTTAGAAAGAGAACTAGAGACAAACAACGTAGAATAATAATGATGGTCTAGGTTTCTCTAGTGAGACATTTTGAGAATTTTCAGATCAGGTTTTCCAGTGTTTTGGAAGGAATATCAGAGGAGCCATCCAAAAGGTCTCTTTTGGATGAGAAGGTCTTTTTCTCTAAGAGAGAAATTCTCTTAGGATTGAAATCTGAAGGGTTTGAGGGTTGATTCTGGAAGATCCCAAGGTTTGGATCTCTGGGAAACTCTGAAATCTATGCACCATGAAGAAGACATCTGGGTTTGTAATTTAAGGTTTTCTTTTGATTCCAACACATTCAATTACTAATGATTAGCTAGCTCTATGCAAAAGTGGACTCAATAATGCTTCTTTACCCTCGTTACTTTTAACATGATTTAATAACAGCATTTTTATATTTGGTGCAGGACATGTATGTCTATGTATGAGTGGGCTCATTTTTTTAAGCTTGGGTTTTCTTATATGTGTTATTTCATGAAATTATGAACATCATGTCATTGATATTAGAAATTATTATATTTAATGACCAGTACTAGAACTTAGTGAAATATGATGTATCCAGAACATCATATTTCACTCTAATAGTAACTATTCAGATTTGCTCTTTGGAATGCCATTACTAAATAAATAAACAAAAGGGGGAAAAAACCTGTTGATTAAAATGAAAATGCTGGAGATTTTTTTTTAATGGATCCATGTTTTTACCATTGGCTTCCACAATTATGTATTGCATGCAAGTTTAATGACTATGTTTCTGAAAAGTGAGTTTTTTATCTGCTTATCAGCAACCATATTTCACAGAAGAAATAAACAACACCTTCAACATTGCTTGTCTACTTACAATGGTATGATTTGTAGAACTAATCATAGGATTTAATTTTTCATTTGTTCATTTGCAACTATGGAGCAGCCTCCATGAAATTTGGGCCTTTTGATATCTACAGGTATAGCCTTGGCCCAATCCTATGACTCATCAGAACTTCAAATGTCAGTTCCTGACATTTGCCATGAAAGAAATAATGTACTTTCAACCCAGTTGCTTGTTTCTAAAGTGCCTAAACATTCATTTCAATGAATATGGCTCAAAGCAGTAGTTTATTATTTCCAGTAGTATTATAAAAATGTATTTAAAACGTTTTGATCAATACATATAGAAACCCTGATATTTAAACTGTGCAAAGTTAATAATTTTATCAATTTTTGTGGCATAGCATATTTAAAATAATTTTTACCACTATTTAATTTTACATTTGATCTTTCTTATTCATCAAAGTTTCTCAGCTATTGTTTCTCATATTTTTAAATTTATGGTTTTGTTACTTCATAATCCAAATTTCTTTCATATTTCTTTCATTTTTCTATTTTCTAGTAAACAGGATGTTAAGAGGATGTTTCCTTCTGAGGTAGGCATTACAATGTCTGTTGTGCAGAACCTAACGTTTTACTTTCTGATCTCTTTCAGCAATTAGAGAAAATAAAAATGTATCTTTCTTTCATAGTGGTCAAATATTTTGGATTCCATATTAATTTTTAAGAAATCAATGTTGTAATTGAAGACTCGTATTTATTTTTAATTGTATTATGTTATTTTGTTTGTTTGTTTGTTTGTTTTGGGTACTAGGGATTGAACTCAGGGACACTCAATCACTGAGCCACATCCCCAGCCCCATTTTGTGTTTTATGTAGAGACAAGGTCTCACTGAGTTGCTTGCTGAGGCTGGCTTTGAACTCGTGATTCTCCTGTCTCAGCCTCCCAAAGTGCTGGGATTACAGGCATGAGCCACCACACCCGGCTTGTATTATGTTATTAACAATATTTTTATGTTGTAGTATGTTCCATATCAATAGAAAGGCACAAAGCTGACCCTATTTAGTAATGTATTTTCAGAAACTTTAGACTTCATGCTGAAATTAGACAAGTTGTTCATTTCATAAGTCAAATAAAATGGAAAGTTTGGGAAATTATTTGAAAAATTTAAGCCTCATATACCCATATTTCAATTGCTACATATATGTCTTAAACTACCAAGACCATCTATTTGCTGATTTGATTATTAGGCAAGTGTTTAACTTTTTACTTTTATTTGTTCGTGTGGAAACAACCTGAAGCAATGGCCAGACTTTTCTTCAACCTTTGAATATTACTTTTCCAATTGTTCTCCTTTTTTATTTTATATTTTTTCATTTATAGATTAACACAATACCTTTATTTATTTGTTTATTTTTATGTAGTGCTGAGGATTGAACCCAGTGCCTCAAATGTGCTAGGCAAATGGTCTACCACTGAGCCACAACCTCAGCCCCTAATTGTTCTCCTTAACATGTACTTGACATGTACTTCGTTTTCATCTTTAGTGTGGAGTAGAATTTTAAGATGAATATAGAAATCCAAGTTTTTCCTCTTAGAATATTAATAAAACATCTGTTCTTTCCCAGCCCAATTTTATATTAAAAATGGTAATTTCATAGTCCTTTGAACCTTAGGTACTAGACTTTTTTGTTTTCCTTTTTCCTTTTTTGGTGGTTCTAGGATTAGACCCTGAACCTCATGTATACTAGGCAAGTGCTCTACCACTGTGTTACATCCTAGCACTTTCTATTTTGAGACAGGGTCAAACCAAATTGCACGGTAGGCCTTGGATTTGAGATCCTCCTGCCTCAGCCTCCCAAGTAGCTGGGAATATAGATGTGCACCTCCATGACTGACTTGATTTTTCTATTGAAAAACTGAATATATGATCATTTTCTTTATTATTCAAAATGATAAATCTAATGATTTAAACTTCTGCACTTTTAACATTTGTACAAGTGAAACTTACTTTGTCAAGTTTCCTCCACCACCTGACTCCATTCTCTCATTGCCCATCATACCTAAATGCCTTTCAACTAATTGTCCTAACATTAAATAATAATATATTGTTTTGTTTTGTTGATACCAGGGATTGAACCCAGGGTGCTTAGCAACTGAGCCACATCCTGGCCCTTTTTTATATTTTATTTAGAGACAGGGTCTTTCTAGTTTGCTTCAGGGACTCACTAAGTTGCTGAGGCTGGCTTTGAACATGCGATCCTCCTGTCTCAGCCTCCTGAGCCACTGGACTACAGGAGTGCACCCAGATCTCTCTAAATTTTGTTTATCCTCTTGGAATCTCTCTTTTTTTTCATCAAGATGTTGAAGATAATATCAACCCCATATGGTTGTTGTATGGATAAAATAATATAGGTAAAGTGCTATTTGATACACAGTACATGTTGGATACAAGTTTTCTTTCCTTTTTTATTGTCTTGGTAGAAACCTGTATTGTTTTATTCTTGTCTGAGCATGGCTCCTCTCCCTTCTTGGTTGGAATCTCTTTGAGTAGAGGTGTCCTTCCTAGTACAACATAGTAGCCATGCAATAAATATTTTGTGGTAAAAGTATAATGCATATCTATATTACTTCATATATGCCTAACTGATGCATAATAATAGTATTTCTTCTTTCTATCATTTCCATCTCCATGCAATTTAAGGCAGCATTTGTTGTCAGTGGTGGAGGTGGTGGTACTGGGGATTAAACCCAGGGGCACTTTACCACTGAGCTACCGCCCAGCCCTTTTTTTAAATTTCTAATTTTGAGATAGGGTCTTGCTAAATTGCTTAGGGCTACACTAAATTCCTTGAATTTGCAATCCTCCTGCCTCAATCTCTCAAGCTCCTGGGATTACAGCTGTGTGCCATTGTTCCTGGCCAGCATCTGCATTTTAAGTAATCACCTCACAGCTTTGATTTATACTAGTATTTTATTAATTGCAGCTTGCAGGCTTATTTCACATAAACTGCCATGTCTCCCCTGTTTCAGGATGGTACATCTTCCTTCCTCCCACTTAAACACAGCAGTTTTAGAAATGATAAATTTTATCTTCTGGTTTCAGCCCGGTATTGTTCTTATCAGAATTGTTTTGAGTTTTGATTCTGTGAGTGACCATATAGTTTCAGCTAAGCATTGTGTCAAATTTAATAATCACCACTTCAAGGTCTTTAACCTACTTACTATTCAAAAACGCTGAAGAGGATACAGATACTACATTATAGACCTATCTCCATGATTACAGAACCAAATATTTATTAGAGAAGTACACTGAAGTATGAATCTACATAAAAATACTATTATTTAGGCATATCTCCCATATTCCTCTCAAAGATCATGGGAGACTTCTAAGTACATTGCCAAAAACACTAAGTAATGATCATGCTATTTCCCTGATTGACCATGCTGATAGTAAACTTTACAAAAGGAAGTGAATTTGGCATTTGCTATAGTTTAGATCCTGTTTGTCAACCAAAGACCCATGTGTTAAAAGTTTGGTTGCCAGATGGTGGGCTATTGGAATATGATGGAACCTTTAGGAAGTGGAGCCTAGTACAAGGAAGTTCGATCACTGGGGACAAGCCCTTGAAGGAGATATTGGGACACCAGTGTGTGTGTGTGTGTGTGTGTGTGTGTGTGTGTGTGTGTGTGTGTCTTTTTCTCTGTCTCCTTTCTGGCTACCATGAAGTATTTTGCTACACCAGATAATACCAGGCCCAAGAGCAATGGAGCCAACCAAACAGACTGAAACTTTTGAAACAATGAACTGAAATAAAGTTTTCATCTTTTAAGTTGATTCTTTCAGATATTTTGTCACAGCAATGGAAAACTGACTAACAGCATGACTTATTAAACTCATATTAACTTCTAGTGCCTCCTTCAATTCTGACAAATTAGATTAATTGCATGTTATCAATATATGATTTTCATAAGTCTCCCTTACTTCTTTTATTTGGGAGGATATGGGGACTGAATCAGGGGCACTTTAGCACTGAGCTACAGCCCAGCCCTTTTTATTTTTTATTTTGAGGCAGGGCCTCGCTAAGTTACTTAGGGCCTTGATAATTTGCTGAAGATGGCCTTGAACTTGTGATTCTCCTACCTTAGCCTCCCAAGTCACTAGGATTATAGGCATGCACTACTGTGCCCTGTTTCCCCTTAATTCTTTTGAACATGGAAACATTTGTCTGTCCATGCCTGTAAATCTGGCAGCTCTCTCCTGGTCAGTACTTCTGAAAGTTGTTGACAACATATTTGCAAGTTACAAATCATCTGAACCTGGGAGTTTAAACTTATTTAATGTGGCTAAACATTATTTGACTACATTCTTGACCCTTACATGGTTCGATTTTTCTATCATCTTTAAAGATCATTCTACATTGGTTAAAAAGATAAAAGTAGATAAAATAGTTCTGTATTTTCTTTGTCACTTGGTACATTAAACTACCTTGTACAAATAAGGGATTTAATCATTTATCAGCCAATTTCTTGATCTGAGCATATCATATATGAAATCCCCCCTCCTACTTCAATCCTTTTGCAATGGCTGTTTCCTGAAACTTCCATGCTCTTCACTCCCTGTATTTTCATGTCTCCTTCCTTGACATCACTCAAGTTTGAGGTCAAATATTGTCTCCCTAGAGAGGCCTCTGCAACCTCTTAAACTAAAGGAGTGACCTTTATCTAACACAATTCTTCTTCCTTTTAACTTGTTTTTCTTTCACAATACTTATGACTATGACCACCTGGCACAATATATAGCTATAATTATATAGAGTTAGATTTTTTAAAAATTGTGTCCATCTTTTCCACTGGGGTGTAATACTCAGTATGGCAGGTATATATTGTTATCAAGTTCACCACTATTTAGCACTAAGGACAGCACTGGCACATAACAGATACTCAACATTACATCAGTTCAATGAATAAGTTTTAAAACATGGTATGTCACCTCAAGCTCATTCAATTCTTTAGAACTTCTGAAACATTTAAAATTTTTGGTCACTTTTCAGCATTTACCCTAGTTACATTGCATTTTTCCTATATTTGTACCAATAATAGAGAGATTGAGTGCTTATAAATACATTTAATGTCATCAAATAATCATTTATTCTCCAAGAAAAAATAAAAAATAGCAACTTTATTCATTTACTAAGTGATTCTGTATATTCATTCATATCCCTACTTGATTCCAGTAACCTTGGAAGTGTCTTACAATAATCCTCTTGCCTAAGGGTAAGAGCCAAGTATTATAAAGGGCAGAGCAAAGAAAGGGAGGTATAATTATGCCAGAAATCTATGCTAACCAAAGTTGCTACTATAGAGCACCTGGTACAGATTAACACCAAAATAACGTGATGACTACATACTTTTCCTTAAAAAAAGAAGAAGAAGAAAACTTACAAAATTATTAGGAAAGACTTGCTCTACCTTTGAATACTAAAAATCACATTTCTGGGAATGCTAAATTAACCAATTTGATAGAAAAGAGTAGAAACACTGAACTCTGAAACAGCTGCTGAATATTGATATGAATCTTCAAGACCATGTTTTTGGAGGGAAGGTACTGAGGATTGCACTCAGGGGTGCTTTACTACTGTCCTATATCCCTAGTTCTTTTTATTTTTTATTTAGAGACAGTGTCTCGCTAAGTTGCTTAGGGCCTCACTAAAATACTTAGGCTACCCTTGAACTTGTCATCCTCCTGCCTCAGATTCCCAAATTGTTGGGGTTACAGGAGTGCACTATCACATCTGGTTTCAAGATCAATTTTTGAAATCAAATACAAGTTCTTTAATTCATTTCATTTTAAATTAAATTTGTGTGTGTGTGTGTTTTGGATATTATAAAATCAGATTTTTTTCAAGGGCACGGATACTGGGGATTGAACCCAGGGTCACTTAACCACTAAGCCACATCCCCAGCCCTTTTACTTTTTATTTTGGAACAGGGTCTAGCTGAGTTGCTTAGGGCCTTGTTAAGTTACTGAAGCTGGCTTTGAACTTGAGCTGCTCTTGCCTCAGCCTTCTGAGCTACTGGGATTACAGCCAAGTGCCACCGTGCCTGGCCTAGATTGATTTTTTAACAATAATTTTATTCATCGAGTATTATGGTCTTCAATGTATTTAATTGAATTCAATTCAAATATTTATTAAATACCTACAATGTATCAGGGACTGTAGTCACTACTTGTGAAGTACTTATTTTTCCATTAAAAATGCAACTTAGAGAGACACTAAGCAACTTTAGGAGAAACTGTCTCCAAAAAAGGGCTGGGAGCCGGCACGGTGGCACACTCCTGTAATC
The DNA here is from genome assembly GCA_004024805.1 of Geosciurus inauris. Classification (NCBI taxonomy): domain Eukaryota; kingdom Metazoa; phylum Chordata; class Mammalia; order Rodentia; family Sciuridae; genus Geosciurus; species Geosciurus inauris. The sequence continues at coordinate 6,351 of PVHX01002434.1, read as the reverse complement.
CCAGCACTTTTGGAGGCTGAGGCAGGAGAATCGCAAGTTCAAAGCCAGCGTCAGCAAGGGCGAGGTGCTAAGCAACTCAGTGGGACCCTGTCTCTAAATAAAAACACAAAATAGGGCTGGGGATGTGGCTCAGTGGTCGAGTGCCCCTGAGTTCAATCCATGGTACCAAAAAACAAAAAATGGTTAGGAATGTGGTTCAATGGTAGAGTGCCCCTGGGTTCAATCTTCAGTACCCCACAAAAAAGATAAGTCATTAATTCACATATTGTCTTAGACTCTAAGAATAGAGCATTATCTGGTATATGTCTAATTTAACAGAGGTAAATGAAGTAAGTGTTATTTTGCTACATCTAGGAAAATGCTTCTTTTTGTTGACTTGTTTGTTTTGTCAGTTGGTAAGTTTTAATTAGAATGACAGAGTATAGTTGATTAATTACTGGCCAACTCTTCCAGTGATTTAACTCTTTCAGTGACCCTGAATTTGAGTCTGCACTATGATCTTTTAAAAACACTTAAATAAATTTAGCTTACTGTAACTACAGTCAGTTTAGGCTATTTCTACATGATGATGAAATGAACTAGCTGAAAATGAACTAATATTTAAAAACACCCAGGTGGTTTAACTTTTATGAGGCAAATTGTTGCATCTGGTCCCAAAACCAGACCCTGAGAAAGAGGTTAGTAGGCCAGAAGTTTATTAAGGAAAGCCCTTGGGCTCCACTCCTGTAGAAGAGTGAGGAATTAAGCAGAAGTAGGCAGAAGCTGAACTGTGATGTGGACCCCACAACAGACTCCGCTGACCTATGGATCTCTGGAGTTAGAATCATCCTTCAGCATTGACCCCACATTTGAGTCAAGATGGCCATGCCTTCATACTGTCATAGCAGTCAGTCACTGAAGATGGTTTTCCCTGGAAAAGGCCAAGACCTTGGGTGAGGTAGACTCTGAGGCTGACACAATCTATGAAAGGAGCAGAAAATTGAGGATGTTTTGCTAGCAATATTTCCAACTGCTGGGCAATGAATCCTTCATTGAAGAGAATCTACTGGGCACACCACAGTGTCCACCAATAATCTGGGTTTATTGCCTCTTCTTACCACACATACTCTGAAATAGTAAATGAAATATCAAATAGCAAGAATTTGCTGTAATGAAAAAACATTCAGTCAGTTATATGACAAAGCTTGGTCTATATCTCCATGTGGAAATATTCTCCTTTTCACTTTCTCCATCCATTAACAAATGGACCAGATTATGTATGTGTCTTGACAAATGATCTTTAATTGATAAAAGCAAAAACAATTGAGAATTAGTCAGAAAAAAACAGTTCTGTTAAGTCTCAGAGTCATTAGATATTCAGTACATTCTCCTGTGCCTTTTATAAGACAGATAATTCAAGAAATTGGTCTTCAGAAAGATTATTCTGAGCCACTTAAGTGATCTAAATTTTAAAAAATATAGTAATTTCATGATATTCTTACTTATCAGGGCATAAAAATGATTTGGTGGAAAAATTCAACAGAGGAGTATGAAACATTTTTCCCTTTCATTAAACAAAGGGTCAAATAACTAGCATACTCCAGAATGTGTTGAATATTTCTCCAACTTAAGATTTGAAGACAGTGCACTTTTAAAATCCAAATCATTATAAAATACAATATTGATTGATATTCATTGATTGTATTATTTACTAAATACTTTTGAAAGCCACCAGTCTTGCTGTTATTACTCTCTTCATTCCTTATCTCCCATCTCTTGTTCTCTCTCAATTGTTTTCTGAAAATTGAGTCCAAAAAATCTTAAGGTCAGCCATTTAAAATAAACATAGTTTAAAAAATTGTCAGAAGAAGCAAAAACAAAAAAGAGGACACTAAATCTATCATCTTCAGTTACTGCATGACAAGCTATTTGGGGACAATCTTCTTGAGGACTGGAAGAGTTACTGTACATTAGTAATCATTTGATTTAATTAGCTCATTTCATTTTGTGCTCATTAATTTGATTAACTTATTAAGATGTAAAATATGAAAGAAAGCCCATTTCGCTTCAATTCAGCATATACTTTCTGAATACTTTAGCTGTAGTTTTAGAATCTCAATATACAAAGAGTTTAAGAGTAAAAATCTAGTTGGGACTGGGAAGTGTCAAAGCTGAATCTGTAGAGAAAACATGCTGTTTAACTTGAATTTTATGTTTATTTAGAAGGTTCGGAAAGTTAATGGGGAAGGTGGGGAGGTAGCTAATGGCTCACTACAACTGCTGCTTGCCTCGCGCAAGCTGCTAAGAGTGGGCATTGCTAGTATCAACATAATTTAATAAACACAAGTTCTCTAAGAAATTCACATTGTATGGAGTGGTAGTGAATAAGAAAATACAATCATATAAGCATAAAAGTTAAAGGGGTGAATATGAAGAATCACATCTGTTTGAAAGAATTGAGATTTGTGTCAGCAAAATGGCACTGGAAATAAACCTTGAAGTATGGACTTCAAACAGCATGAGAAGCATATGTCTGTGCTTATTTAGGGTATTATCCACTCATGCAGAAACAAAGTGAAATTTAGATGACAGTTCAGATCAAAGAAGCAATGACAACCTTCTAGAAATTAATCAGAAGTTTTTAGGGTTAAATTTGAATATCCACCTTCATACTTGATTTTATATTTAAATATGTAGGAATGGTTTTAATGCATCCAAAACGGTAATTCTGTAATTATTTAAGTAGAAATAGCCATCTCCAATGTTAATTTGGTTCTGATCCATATCTAATAATGTTGTCAAACATCTTTTGTGAGTTAAGAGAGTTTGAAAATGACAGATTTTATATGAAGATTTCCTGTCTGATACAATACAAGGGTAAAACTAAACTGAGTCCAATTTTATACCTAGGCCAAAGGTTGACTGCAGCAGTAATTTTGAAGAGCCACAATAATGTGCCAGTGAATAATGAGTAGTACCTACTGTGGCAATTCTTCAGCTAAGATGAGCGTCAACGAAGTCTCAGCTTTCTCATTGACTCTGGAGCAAAAAACTGGCTTTGCTTTTGTTGGGATTCTGTGTATCTTCTTGGGACTTCTAATTATCAGATGCTTCAAAATTCTCTTAGACCCATATAGTAGCATGCCTTCTTCTACATGGGAAGATGAAGTTGAAGAGTTTGATAAAGGGACATTTGAATATGCACTCGCCTGAGTTCCAGCTTTAATGCTTTTCATGGTTGTGCTACTGGGACATGTGGTGGCTACATTTGTAATTACCCCATGTATGCTGGAGATAAACTCATTGCATTCACTGCATTCAATAAACATCTGTGATTGATTTATCCACCATGCTGTGTAAATGATAAATCACTATTAGGATTTCTCACTGTCCTCTGTCCCTACCTCAAGGTTTCTAATGAATAAAACATAACATGGCTCCACTTATAAACCATCTTTATTCTTACCTTGCATATTTGCCTTGAATCTCTCTGCTCCCTTCCATATGTTCATGAACTATGCTGGAAGCACCCTCCTTCTTCTTCTCTACAAAGTCTACACACCCTCTTCACATTCCAGATCTAGACCTCTAATACAACTTTAGAGAATCAGATCTTAAACATAAGGGAAATTCAATCCAAAGATTAAAAAGAATATGATTTTTTTAAAATAATAACCATCAGTCAAAAGGTTCAAGTGTGAAAGAAACTCAAAAAACTAACATCTAAATCCTAAAAATATCCCCAGGCCCTAAAAGTTCCCAAAATTCACAGAGCCCTGGTCCTTCTAGTCTTCTTATAGAATCTCTTGCAATAAAATCCTATAGCATGGGATTCCAAGTGGACCTCTTCATATTCTCTCTACCACCCCTTAGATAAATCACATTTAAAAGGGAGTTTCCAGCAGGATCAGTGGAAATAGCATTCTGCCAGAATAAGAAGTCCATTCTCAACCCTGCCACCGTTAGAGCTATGCTACTTTGAGCAAGTCATCTTATCTCTGTGTTCTTGGTGTCCAGAGTATTGTTCATGTCCCTAATGCCCTAAAAATGTTATAAATGTGACATGAAACACGGAAGTCTAAGAATGAGGATTTAAGAGGTCATGAAAAGTTTTTTAGATTAGAAACCTAAAAGCAGAGACTTGGATTCTAATGTTGGCCCAAGAAATAGCTTTATGGTCTAGAAGGGTAACTTATTTTCCGCATCTGCAAAACAAGAATAAGAAACCCATCTGCATATCCTGCAAGAATGTTGAGAAGACCGATGAGGTATATTGAATCTGAAAGCACTTTGAAAACCACAAAACACAGTTTAAACATACCTTGCTATTATTTAGTATCTTCATCAGTAGTAGTAGTAATAAAAGTGCTCAAACCCTATGAAGAAATGACTTAGAGTAACCTCTCCAGTCTTCATTCTCTTAATTTGAAAAATGAAAATATAGAATGACATCATTGTCTTTCCACTTACAAAATTCTCACTCTCTGTGATCACTGATTGAAGATGAATAACAAAAACATTTGTGTCATTTGAGACCACAGAACAGCCAAACATACCAAGAAGGAATAAGACTAACATTTACTGAAAATTAGCACTAATTTAAGTGCTTTCCATTAATTTGATACTCTAATCAATCCTTTGAGTTTTAGACTATTATTTCTATTTTATTTTTATCTCAGTTTCACAGATGAGAAACTGAAGTCAAGAGAGATTAAATAATGTCCTAAATCATCAAGCTAGGGGATGACTGTGCTTAGAATTGAACTTGGGTAGACCGACATCTGCAGTTTTCCCTGATACTATCTTTAACTCTTCCACATCTTGCATACATGGTGACTTCTAAGGTCTATGGCATTCAAAACCAGCTGTCTCAGTGAGGTTCCCTGATGCTCTCCATCTCCTGGTAGATTTAGAACACATGTGTGTTGGCTATGGCTCTTCTGGACTAAACCCTCACCTCAAGAAGTCTCTTTGTACTCAGTTGGTATAAGATTGTAAACACAGAACACATGATAGCCAGGTGATAAATTTAACCCAAGAACACTTCATTGAGCCAAGTTCAGTTGAACTTGCTAAAAGCTGTATGTATTAAGACACTAGCATCTTCTTTGTGACCCAAGGTTTTAAAGTGCTCCCTAAGATATGTGTCCAAGTACCAGGTGTCTGTGTGTGTCCTTGGGAAAGCACCCACCAAACTCACCATTTTGGCTGCTAAGATATAACAAAGCTAGATACTCATTTTGAAAAGAAGAAAGTCCCTTCCTCAAATAAAAAGGCAAGAAAACCTCATGCAGCACATGCATTATTTCTGTGCATTATTTCCACAAATTTCTCAGATAACAACTTCACTACAATATTAGTTTCAACCCACTAAAGAAAAACTTTATTAACCAAAAGTGTCTTCACCCATGGCTTTTATTCATGGCCTATTGTGTGCCTTTTTATAGAAGAGGGGTTATCATCTATATTTTCAGAGACAATACTAGAAATAATACAATAAATATAAAATGCTGGTTATAGTATGAATACAACATGGAAATTTCATGAAATGCTAATCCTTCTAGGAACAGATGTCCAATGTCAGACCTGGATCAGCACCTACTACCTCTTCCCAAGAGCTTTCTCAGGGAGAAAAGGAGGGAAGATAGAAGTACATACCTCCAGATGGCTGGCTCCTGCTACTTTCTTGTCAGAAAAGTCTAAATCAGGTTCACCTTTCAAGGTTGGTTATATGGATGGCATAATTTCATCCATATCCCCCAAACTGTCTCCCATCTGCTCTAGAAGTTCTGAATTCTCTTAATAAAGAACAAAGATGTTCATTTCACTGTTAGAGATAAAAGACTTAGAATGAAAATGTCTGGTTGATTTAAGACCAAGATTGAAACTAATTCACACTACACTGTACTCAGGCAACAGCGAGAAAAAAGAAATTGGGATTGGAGACACTCACCACTTTTGACAGAGGAAAAAGGTTAAAGAATAAATAGGCAGGCATGGCTACATGGCACACATCTGTAATCCCAGCAGTTCAAGAGGCCGAGACAGGAGGTTTGCAAGTTCAAAGCCAGCCTCAGCAACTTAGCAAGGCCTGTCTCAAAATAAAAAATAGAAAGGAGCCTGGCATGGTGGCTCATGCCTGTAATCCCAGGTTTGGGAAGCTGAGATAGGAAAATTGCAAGTTCAAAGCCAGCCTCAGCAATGGTGGGGTGCTAAGCAACTCAGTAAGACCCTGTCTCTACATAAAACACAAAATAGGGCTGGGGATGTAGCTCAGTGGTCAAGTACACCTGAGTTCAATCCCCAGTACTGGGGGGAAAAAAAAGGAATGGGGACATGGTTCAGTGGTTCAGCACCCCTGGGTTAAATCCC